>BKCH01000486.1:0-47813 GCA_008635985.1 Ficus erecta
CCCCCCCCCCCCCCACAAACTTCTTCTTTTTCTTCTTCTTCTTTTTTTTTTAGCCTACATATTTACATACAAACTTACATATAGCCCCTTTAAGAAGCCCCCCCCCCCCCCCCCCCCCCACACACACACAAACTTCTTCTTCTTCTTCTTTTTAGCCCACATATTTACATACAAACTTACATATAGCCCCTTTAAGCCCTCTCAACAATTTTCTTTTTTCTTTTTAGCCTATATATATAAATATATATATTTTTTAACATATAACCCCCTACCCTAAACCCACTATTTTTTTACGTTTTATTTATATATTAAATATAGCATTGAAATTAACAAATTATATCAGAATTCATCTTGTGAAGATATTTTGATGACTTAAATTGTAATATACTTAATATTTAAATCTTCCTTATAATTAATCCCCTCAAAATGACTTAGATTGTAATATATTTAATATTTAAATCTTCATTATAATTAATTCCTTCAAAATTATTCTTGATTTCGTCATTGGATGTAATAATAATTGTTGGTGTTACATTAGTCAAACATGTATATATATCTCCTTGGATAAGAAGTCAAAAATAATTGATTATGCAGAAGACTCGATTTTAGATTATGTTTCGACAAGGGAGAGAAATTTACGTAGACAGTAGAATTTCCTATTTTTCACTTGATTGGATACACCAACAAACGTGGGATAACATCATGAATTTTGGGGATCCTTGTAAGACCAACTCCCCAACATTTTAGGCTGGCCTACCCTATATTATATATGTTTGATTTGAAAAATGTAAACAGTTTTTTAAGGTCAACAAACCATAATTTTAAAGATAATAGTAGTTAAGGATATCAAGGGATCTCAATGTTATTTTATTTCAACTTTATTTGTACATGGGGAAATCCAACCACGTTATTAACCTTTGTAAAAAGCCTTTGGAAGTTGAGTTTCTAGTTTGACTTAAACAATTTTCAGTTCAAGAAATCTAACATCTCTAATTGAAAACAGTTGTATTTGTTTTACAACTTTTATAGCATTTGATTTATAACTTTCATTTTAGTAACTTTCATTTTAGCAAACTTGATTGAATAAGAAACGGATAAATTACAAAAATCTCTTCTAAATTTATCATTTGTATCAAATTGTCTCCTATATTTTTTCAAATGTGCCAGCATCATCCCTTTATTAACTTAACCAAATGATATTTTTGTTATTTTGTATGTTTTATTGAAAAGAAAATAGACATAAAACCTCACATTCTGTCATATATGTGCTAGATGTTATTTTTTCTTTTTGAAAAAAAAAAAAAAACACACAGAAGGAATAACATTGTCGCTTTATTAGGTCTTCTGGTTGTCGTAAGTGCGCTTGTTATTTTTTGGACGTAAAACAAACAAAAAAAGTGATGTTGTCATCTTTATCAAGGTTCTGTGATATTATTAGCATATTTGAAAAGTTTGGAACAAATTGACAAGAGTGACAAAGTTAAAGTGATATTTTTATCAAGTGGGAACGTTATCATTTTGAAATAAACCATAATTTTGAATTTTCTAAGTGTCATTAGGACAATTACTTTCCAACTTACATTTCAACAATTTTATTTACGCTTATAAGCCAAAAAAAAGAAAAATTTACCCCTTCTCGAGGATTAACAATGACAAAACATAAGAACCATAAGAGATAAAAAGTTCTGTATTAATAAACTCAAAACTCAAAACCACAACTTCATCTTTTTGTAATACTAGACCAATAGTTATCATGAGTTTTGAAAACCTTGATGAAGTTATCATGTTTCATGGATAATAATTTAACGATAATTTTATACTTAGACATGATTAAAACTTTTACGGGAGGCGGTAATGAAGAATTTTCTGCTATGGATGAAAGTTTGTTAAAGCAATGCCACGTGGAATTAGTAGGCCTAAGGGTCGCGAACCTATTTTTTTTTTGGAGAAAAAACAACATCGATATTTAGAGAGTAAATATATAAAGCTAATTCTATGCCAACAACAACGATAATAGAGAGGATAACTGATTCAACCATAAAGGGTTGAAGCTCGTTTGGCATTATACGCTTATTTGAGAGTATTGGTCGGTGATAATGTGATATGCATGTGATAATATTTTCTTTTTGATTTCGAAAACAAGAGACTTGCGCACATCTCATAGAAGATACTTGTCACATCCCAAGAAAGTTAATGAAATTTGAAAAATGAAAATTAGAAAAAAAAAAAAAAAAAAAAAAAAAAAGGTACATAAAGAGCAAAGCTCACACATAGGTAAAAGAGATGAAACGTAAGTACCAAATTAGAAGTTTCAAACAAGAAAATAAAATAAAAGGGGCGTTTACCACGAGACATGCCACACTAATTTAATAAAGGACCATAATTAATCATAATCATTTAACCAAACCTTTAGATTATTAGTTATTAAATCTGAGAACGATTCAATGATTCGTTTGGTCGATTATTTAAAGAAGTGGGTAAAGTAGTTTTTGCTAATAAAATATGTTTAAGCTAATTTCTTTCTTAATTAGTTATCCAAAGAGCTGATCACATGACTACTTTAATATTTGTTTATTCTTGAGTGGTGTTATCTCGAATCTTCTGGATTATAAAGTAATCACTAAAACCCACCTAAAAGTTAGGCGCATCGCTTCTTAAGGTGATCATATATTTAGATGACTTGGGAACATCTCAATCAAGTCCCAAAGACAATGGGGCTGCAAAAAAAAAAAAAAAAAAGTACATCAAATTCTTCTCGGATCTCCATTTTCTTGGCAAAGAAATTGGAGTGCCAATGGTGTAATAATTAAAAAAAAAAAAAAAAGAATCAAAATTGGTGGGTTTGAATTTGGAGGCAGAGGGTCAAGTGAAGGGCCCCAAAAAATAATAATATCAATAATATTATCAAGGAAAATTAAGTGGGTGATCGGATTTAAGTCATCTTTTTAAATAAATAATCGAATTTTTATTAGTTGGATTTACGATATTCAATTTGTAATATACTATTGGTTCATCAAATAAGAGTCTAGTATAGATGAACCAATAACACATATCACTATATGAATCGGTTAATTATTGACTCATATTTTACAATAATAAACCTGTTGGTGATTCTATTGATATGGACTATCAAATAGTCTGATTGACTATTTAAAGAACAAAGCCAATATACTAATCAAGAAAACATGATACATTTATTATTAAAAATGAATTCAAAAATATCATTTTCCTCCAAATTTATAATAAATAAATAAATGGAAGAATGAAAGGATTGAATCCCTAGTGGATTAGAGAAAATTTTGATATTTCTCGTGTTTTCTTTTGGCAGTTTGTGCGTCTTTCATAAAGCTTGTGTAGTCCAAGAGGGGGACATTTGGAGGACATATGTCACCATTGAAGACAATTTGTACTCTGGTTGCCACAGAAATTCTTCTCTTTCAGATTTGGACCCCATGTATATATATATATATATATATATATGTCTACTCTATTTCATTAATTTCATAAATTGCAAGAATTAAACTATTATTTAAAAAAAAAAAAAAAGAACTGATGAGGAAAAATGATCCACGGTCTCGTAACAGACATGTGAGATCTTCTTCTAAGTAATTGATGATGTTTTTTAGGCCAACTTTCTATAGATTTAGGAAGCTTCTAAAAATCAACGGATTTATACTAATTTATTGCTTTCGAAATATTAAAAAATATAAATCTTTGGTTACCATATTGTAGTATATATTCACTGGATGTTTTCCTGTTTACTATACAGTTTTTGAATTAATTACAAACATAAGTAACATTTGAGGTTATTATTATAACAAATGGTTACTTCTTTTTTAGGTCCGCTTGTATAACCATTTGATATGCTTATTATATAGTTTTCACCTGTGAATTTTTGCCATTCTGCTGGTATGCGTGATAAAGAAATAATATGTACGTACACACACACACACACACACACACACACACACACTCATATATATATATATTTATCCTTTAATTTGCAACAAATAAGCATATCAGCTTTCCTAATAACTCCGTGCTACACATATGATCCATATAATATGGAAATATATACATGCATGCATTACATATATACATATATGTGTGTGCGTCTGTGTTTATGTTTGTATGTTTAGTTAAAGTCATGCTTAAACAATAATGAGGGGGAAAAAAAAAGAAAAAGAAAAAAATAACTTGGACGGGTTTCAACTACATCATTTTTTTGTGCCAAAAGCCTTAAAAATATGACACAAATTAGCTCCAACTATACATAGGAATCACATGCTGCAAAAGGACCAAAGGTGAGAAAAAAAAGAAAAAGAACTTTCATATATCTTTATTTAGGTCATATATACTATTTACCAACTGTAGCTTATATATATGTATGCACATATATTACATATCGGTGGTCCGGTACTGAGTTAATTTTGGTTTGGTATCTGCAACCCTCAAGTTAAAGGGGTTTGTCAGATTGAGCCCTACTACCATTAAAGGATTACTGTAAGGTGACAATTAAAGTGAGTGGGAAAATATAGCTAGTGCATTGCATAGTTTAGCATTTCAAGGTATATATACATACATATATATATACACATGTATATCACTATATATCTATAATAATATAATTGATTAAGGAAAGGATAGCAAGAAAAATGAAGAAGAGATTGCAGTATGGGGTTGGGGGCCATGTGACAAAAGGGGGGATCCATAAATACGAGGAGAGATTTATATTGCTTGAATGTTGGTGGTCGTGTGAGGCTATATATATATATATATATATATATATATATGTATATAGTTATAAAAATTAAAAGAGACCCTTTATTTCGAAAACTATATACCAAGTGTTTAGACCTGTTCTTTTTTAAGGTCTAATCACGTGTATGATTCCTTTGCCTTTGGGACACTCAATGTGAGGGCCAAAGTTGGAGAAGAAAATCACAACACACACACACATACACGCACAAAGTCCTTATATCTATATCTATATATATATATATATATATAAAAGATCATTTATATAGCTGCCTTGGATTCTAATGAAAGTCTACCTGAGCATGTGATTTTTGAAGTACTCTTGGGTCAGGGCCACCATAGAGATATAGCCATGCTAAATCATCTCTTAATCTCCTAATTAAGACCTTTCACCTCACATGTAGACTGATATTTAGAAAAACCAATGTAAAAATTAAATTTGGTAGTTATTAAATTAATATTGTAGGGGAATTGACATATAAATGTTAATTTTTTTTTTTCACAGAAAAGGTGAAATCAAAAAGTTGGAAGTTTGTAATGATATAAAGCTTCCGAAAATAATGGGGAAAATTTTTGTCAACTACTCAGCATGTAAAAATAAAAATAAAATAAAATTTATCCAAGCATGCGGTTATATATAGTACACTTGTACTGTTTTATTCGAATTAAAAGGGTCAATAATAATAGCGAGGCTTCCACTTTGTTATGAATTAATTACTAATTAATCATGAATAATTATGGTTCAACCCCATAAGAATAAAAATAATAATTACAATAATAATGATAGGAAAAAAAGGGGAAAAAAGAAGAAGCAGAAAACTATAGTGCACCAGAAACTACTGCAGAAGTACTTGTTTTAAATTTTTGTCCCCTCTTTTCCATTTGGTATCTTCTTTCAATGTATTAGTCAACGAGAGAAATTGGTCTCTTCAGTTAAAATGCCATTTGAACTTTGAAGGTATTTTGTGTAAAAGCTCAAAAGATCCTTTTAACTTTAACCAAGTTACCCTTTTTTCTTGGTTAAAAAAAAAAAGAGAGAACTACATAAAAAGTAAAATAAAATATGAAATGGGAAGTATAAATTATGCAAAAGATCCTCATATATATATATATATATGCACCACATTCAAACTCATGACATATAACTCGAATAGCTTACAGTTTGAGAAAATTTAGCAGTGTTGTGTATGTATATATGTCTCTAGGAAATTTACACAAGACGTTCGTAATTAAGTCTGTAAATAACTTCACCTCAAAATGGACAGGAAAAAAAAAAAAGAAATAAAAGAAAAATTAGAAGGAGAAGGTCTAAAAGCAATATTCATGAAGTAACTAATGATCTATATATTTGAACCTTATCCTGGGTTGATCTCCACAAATTACTTAGACCAACACATATCCCCGAGAGAGTACCAGATTCAATTTTTTTATAAATTCTTTTTTTTTTTGTTTTTTTTTTTGGTCTCTGATTTTGGATTACAAATTTTATATCCATAAATGTTCAAAAAAAAAAAAAAAAGAAGAAGAAGAAGAGAGAAGTAATCAAATATATATATATATATATATATAAGGGAAAGAAAGAAAAAGAGGAGAAGATACAAAAGGGTCATAAGAAATCATGAATTTGATGAATTCTTATAGTCAATAACTTATTAAGAGATCAAGAGAAGTGGATTTCCTCAGAAAATGAATTAATTGAGCAAAACTTAATGAATTCATGCAAAAGTTAGTACTCCCCACACTTGAAAAATCCAAAGGCGAAATAGCTCTAGTATATAGTACTGGTTGTTGGCCTGCTGGCCTGTTCTACTAATTATAGAATTCAGATAAATCAACATTAAGGTTACAATTACTTATGATAATTAAGCAAAGGAAAAAATAATTATCCTAAGATAATCACTTACCTTGAACCAAAGATCGGCCGAAACCGCGCCCCATTGCTCTTCTTTTTTCTCGCTTTTCGGCGAGAGATCATCGGTTTGATCTCAAACGGCCAGTGCTGATCAGTTTTTTGAATCATGATCAGGATGATGAATGCATGAAGAAGAACCTAACATACATAATTCATATAAAATATACATACATATATATATATATGTATATCTAGATAAGTGAGGGAGAAAATCAGATGATAAGCAAGCAAAGGAGAAATCCAAAGGGATAGCATGATCCAAAACTATGGGGGAGGGAGAGAAAGAGAGAGAGAGAGAGAGAGAGAGAGAGAGGGAGGGAGAGGGAGAGAGATAGTTGGGATCAATGCGATCCCTTTGGATGCCTTCTCTAGTTGCAATTGTTGTGTTTGTGTGACACCAGCCCAACCCACCCACCTTGATCACCTTGCTTTATTCAACCTCTCTCTCTCTTTCTCTCTCACTCTCTCACTCTCTCTCTTCTTTCTCTCTCTTTCAATGTAGAGGAAAGTGTTTTGAGAGACCCCTTCAAATATAGAAACACATTGAGTGCAATGACCAAAAGAAATTTCTTTTCTTTATTCTTTATTTTTTATTTTTTATTTTTTATTTTCTCTTTTTGCCTTTTGGTGTTTTGTTATTATTGTTGTAAATCCATGATATCATTATTATTGTTATTATTGGTTTTTGTTTTCTTTTGTATTTTGTATTTTAATTATTTTTTAATTCAGATTTTAATCAAATAATCATATATATCATGAAATTATGGTTTTTTTTTTTTTTTGGGGTATTGGAAGATATTTATTTAAGTTGTAGACCCCATTCCCTAACATACCGGACACATGGAAAAAGTCTTTACCAGTAACTGTGTCAGCTATCCCTTATTAGAAATCAACAAGAAACTTGGTATACGTCTTATACTGTATTCTTAATTTTCCCTTTATCTAAAGCTATATAGAGGTTTTTGTGGCCCAAACCATGTTCCTCCCGCTCACCAAACCCTTTCCTTTTCATTTTTTTATTCTCTCTTTATTCAAAAAATTTTTTTTTCCTCTTTTTTAAATGATAATATATGCGTGTGTATATAAACAAAAAATTTATGTATATAAAATTTATTTGTTTTATGGTCAAAGTATTAGTCAATGATATGATCCTAAGTTTATTGAGTAATGGGGATAGAAAATTATCCAAAATCTGTCCACTTGTGATTTGTTAAGAAGCTTCATGAAATTATTAGCATGTTCTACACTATATAATAGTATTATTAATTAACTCTTCCTAATAGACAGTGCCTAGTGGAGAACCGAATATCTGATTTATTTGGCGACGTCAATTGGAAGGAGACCAAATTTCAACTTCTCTGATCTCTCTCTCTCTGTAATTTTTTTAAGTAACTGTCAGCAAATAATTTATATATTGTCCCCATTCTATATATGACTGATCAAGTTATCACTAATAGTTGCATAGCGATAATTCTAAACTTAACTCCACTACAAGATGCAGAGTTTGAATACTCAACTTCTAATTTTAAAATAAAAATAAAAATACAAATAAAAATACAAATAAAATAAAGTTGTCACTAAAGTTTTTCTTTTCTTTTTTCTTTTTTGAAATTTACCTGATGTAACAATAAGTAAAAATGGCCAGGTTGTATATTTTGGATGTTTTCAGGATTGTACCTTCGAATTTCAAATTCATGTTAAATTTGTAACTTTTTTGGGGCCAACAACTAGTTTTAATTTGGAAATTGACGATTTACCCTCTGCAGCTTATAGATAAACTGTAACCAAACACTAATTAGGATAATTTACTTAAAGGCGAAGGAAAAACTCGTAGAAGTTGTAAACCACCCTCTCATTTGAATAATATATAAGTTCAAACTTACAAGTCGAACTTCATTTTACAGTATTTACTCTCATATACATTTAAATTTATTGTTCAACTTTACTTTTCAAATATATATATGATCCAAACAGACATCACAAATATAATAAGAAATTTGGAAGTAAAACAAAAATTCGTGAAAGTATATAGAAGGTTACTATTCTTATTTTTCGTCCTTTTCCAAACGATGTCTAATTAGTGTTTTGTTTACGAGTTTATTCATAAGTTACAAAGAGTGAATTGATCAGTTTAGGGGTCATTAATATTTTTAAATGGGGATCAGAACCAGATGTTAGCTTAAGATGAGAGATAAATTTAAAATTAAGAATAATAATTTTCAACAAATATAACATATAATAAATAAATTCAAAATAGAGAATAGGGAAAATGCCCCTCTTTATCTCTTGTAGCAGGAAATGTGAGGAAGTGAGGACCATTTAAGCTTCCTATATAATTAAGACCCTATTATAAATGGGTGCACATGCATGCGCAGCATCACTAACACATTGCACAGGGTATCTACCTTTTATATGGACGAGGATATGCTTGGCCTATTCCTACTTATATATATTTACATATATATATATATATATATGTCCAAACACAAATATTCTTTATATTTATGAAATGTTAGCTTTGTAGGTCTTGACAATAGTTATTGTACTAAACACCTATCTGGCTACACACACCCTAAATAGGTTGCTTCATTTTGACGTTTATTGTTAGAAAGAAAGATAGAGAGAGTATGTTTCATTCCTAAGAACTTTTGAAATATGCCAATTTCATTACCATAATTTGTCAAAAAACTTATGTACTTGTTTCAAAAGAGATTCCCCCCCCCCCCCCCCCCCCCTCCCTTTTGTGATGAAATGTGGTGTATGTTGTGTGAGGCTCAAGAAAGAAGAGTACGGATTTTAGCTGCAAATATCATTTTTATGATTCGTTAAAAAAGAAAAATAAGAATTCTATGGTAGGTATGCGAGTGAAAATATTTTCCGATAAAATGACAGTGTTTAATATGAGGAAAATGATATAAAAAGGAAGAGAGAACGACGACATTCAATTGAGAACTGAGAAAATACATACGAGTCAGACTAGAATAGGAAAAGTTTAATTTTAAAAAACACTCTATGATCAGGATAATAGAATATAAACTCGTGGTGAGACTTAATTAAGGCTTGAAATTAATCTATTTGGAATGAACGGTCAGAATTAAATCTTTAGATCCCGCACTGTTTGGCCTATTAATATGGAGAGGGTGAGGGAGAAAGGTACAATTTTTCAAATTTCAATCTTGAATCTCTTATTTTTTTAATTGTGAGAATTTTTTTACGCAAACGCGCGTTGGAGAGTTATCCCTTTAAGAACCCCCATTTGTTCTTGAAGTTAAAATTCATAAATTAGAAGAAGTGAAAAATCATGCTTTTTATCTATTGATTGGGGCCCATGCAGAAAACCATCTCCACAATATAAAATGAAACATCCTCTAACGGGGGTCTGTATTTAGTCTCCAGATTTATATCATGTTATATATGGGCTTATACTTTATCATTCTGATATGATTTTAATTGAATTTAACGTACGTTAAACGACTTGATCATTGATAGAGTAACCCTACCAAAGAAAAGCTTCAAAGAAAAAAGAAAAGAAAAGAGAAGACCAACAAACATGAATGAATTAGTTGGACAATAGAATATTGGAACTATCAGTACAGTAATGATTAAGGACATTTCTTTGCAACATATACAGGTAATGCTCATGCTATTATAAATACAATTTCATCGTGATCATTGCCATAAAACTTTGACCTATACGAGATTTAAATTTATTAAAACTTGGTAAAAAAAGATTATATACATAATAATATAAATACAAATATACATATTTAGTAGTTTCAGTGGCCAGTATGAATGTTGGTCATCACCAGGTTGAAAGATTATTTGTTTTTATTCTTCGTGGACGAACATGTGGGTCCTCTTACTATTATGAGCTTCAAAATTTTAACTTTGCCTTAATATATATATATATATATATGATTCATGCCATTATTATTTGATCTTCTTTTTTTATTTTTTGTTTTTTTGGCTGAAACAATCTTTTTCATGATCATCAGATCAGTCTCTTCTATTTCTGTTCTAACCAATTCAAGTCACAACGAAACTAGTTCCACAAAAGACTTCTTATTTGCTAAATTCCACACTTGGAAAAGCTGAAACAACGTTGATGAGGCGCAGAAAAGCATAGAAAGATCAAATATATATATATATATATATATATTATATATATATTTCTGGTGGTGATGATCATCAACGAACAAAAAGTCATGTGCTTGATCTGCCGATTCTCCATGAGTTAAATCTCAGCCGTCCGATTCTTGGGTCGTGACTAGATTTTGCAAGTTGACCCCTCCAGATCATGATGGATGGTGCTAGATCTTGTCCACACTAGTGAAGCACAGATGGACCACCAGTGCGAGCGAGAGCCTTTATTTTGTGCTATATGTACCCCACCACCACAAATGTAGCACATAAATACACAAATATTTACTCGGAAAAATACAAAATGTACCCCCTGAATTTTAGCTAAATGTCACGTTTTCCCCTAAATTATTGATGTTTCAGAATATATTTGTTAAACTACGTAATCGATACTTCCAACCACCCGTTTTTAGGTTCGACATCACGACAGAGAGACCCGACATTTGAAGAAGACTGGGGGCCTTGAAGAGAAGGCCGTTTTAAGATGCAGGCATTGGCATGTTTGGTGCTTCGTTGTTTTATCGACCCTATATATCCTTTTGTTGCAAAACTCAGCATTTCATTACTTGGGGTATCTTTTTCTTTTCACATAGTTGGATCGACAAAACTATCAGAGAAATCTTAATGAATAGCATTTTTAAGAAAATAATTGAAGAAAATAGCAAGGTTTTAAATATATTTGAAATAAAGAGTAAATTGACTAGATAAACAGTAAATTTATTAGGTAAATAACATATTTGCAAGAAATAAATCAATTATTTACCTGATAAATTTTTTGTTTACTGCTATGTACTCCAAATATTTTTCAAACTTGATGTTTAGTTTAATTACTTACGTAAAAATGCTATTTACTTCTTCCTCTGAACAAAATAAAATTTTAGGATGTGGTTTAGAATTACAATATTAAACATGAGTAATACTTTTTAAACTATAAAAAATATAGGGCCAAACGTGGTATTTAGCTAAAATTCGAGGTTTTTTTTTTTAAATTTAATTTTCCCAATATAGTCACGCATAATGCAATATGCATGGTGGGGTAAGGTTTGGTTTGCTTATTCTGTCTGATATGATATGAAAGTAGGGTTTGTCACCTCTGAGGACATGTTTTTTCCTTGGCATTTGTAGGACAAACATGTAATTTTCACCCAGGCTTTGCTACCCATCTAGTGGAGCACAAGGACCCTGAGTGAACCTGCCATTTGCTTCCTATTACTATATATATATATATATATATATATATATATATATTACACACACACACATATATATATGTCTTCTGATTATATGTATATATGTATTTTCCATTGATAAAATCACTTAGTGCCAAGTTCCACTTTACAGTTTCCTTTCTTTTGTTTGGATTCTCCATGATCTATCTTTCACTTACATGGGATTTTGGGTTTGAATGGACTCCTCAGTTTGGTTCCTACCAACTATAATAATCATGCCACTTACAATTAAAAAAAAAAAAACTTTATTGTTTTTCTATGAAGATATATATATATATATATATATATATATTCCACGGTCATGTGTGTACGTGATCTGTTGGTGAGCTAAGAATGCCCACATCTATATGAACCAGTACTTTTCTTTCTCGATTCAACTCTTGTGTGGCTCTAGTTTAAAACGAAACATAAAAGTGATGTACTCTCAATTTCAACCACTGATCTCAGCCTAAGGGACCCGTTTCAAATTTACGTTTCTTGAAAACCTAATATCCCGTGACTCACTTCATTACGACCTTGAAAATTTGAAAGAAGAATTCTATATGATACAGTACTACCAACAATATGATAGGGGTAATTTCATTACTATCACTTTTGAAAGTTTTTATTTCAAATGGAGCATCACTTTTTGAAGACTTTCATTTATAATCCTATCACATATTTTCTAATATGTGGGTCTCACAAATGTCCTCATGCATCTTCTACTTGCCTTCGGTTGCGCTTTGAAAATCAACATACAAGTAATCAGGGGCAGAGCCAGAAATATATTTCAGTGGGGACGCACATCAAAAAAATTTTTTTTTTTTTTTTGAAGAACTAAATTTTAGTGTGGGTTATATTGTGAATATCCAAGGAGGATTAATGAAACAGGAAGAAGTTTGAAGAGAACTCACAAGGATCATGCACAAACTGCTTCTGTTCATTGTCATTCCATAGGAAACGGCCATGATGGACCTGCCACCATAGGTTCGTACCCAAAAATGCGAAAGGGGTTGAAAGGGGAAACAAACTACTTTTGGGACTAAACTTTTTTTTTTTTTTTTTTTTTGTGTGGAAGCTATTGTGAATTTCTTTTCAATTTTTAGAGGGGCAAAGTAAGGACTGCATGTGAATTTTTTTTAATAGGGGCAAAATAGAAATATTGTAAAATTTTTGGGATACAAATAAAAGAACAAAAAAAATTCAGTCGGTGTTGTAGCCCTACTACTCCCCATGTAAATCCACTGCAAGAAATGTCGTAGTGACAATTGATAATTATTTTAATTACCCTTCTCATACATTTATATATTTTTTTCAATTTAACCATTATGATTGTATAGTTGTAAGAAGAACTTTGTTTACAATCAGTTAAAAGTATATGTTTGTGTTATGCCCTTTAATTATTTCAGGTAAAACCAACACTTTTTTGTACTTTTCTTCCCCAATTTGTCATTCTTATTTGAACTCTCACCTTTCTATCTCTCATCGTTTGAAATAACTATAGCTTTCTCTTATGGACGCACTTAACTCCGATTTAATTTGCAACCAATGCACTGACACAGCCTCGTTTTTGGCATGTGTTTAATAAATTAACAAGTTTTAATGCGAGAATGTTAAATTATATGGAGCTTAATTATTGTTCCGATGCAACGCAGATCGACCTTCACAATACAATTGTTGTTGGGGTTGGAAGGGCGGTAGAAGCCCCCTTCTCGGATTGATGATTTCATACATGCAATATCGGTTGCCCTAATTTTACTCATAAGTAGGGGGGCGCTATTCGTACGGTTATTAAAGAGACTAAGGAAAAACAAAGAGGTAAAAAATTCTTTTTTGTAAATTTTTTTTTAATCAGTTAAAAGTGAACGTAACTATGTAATTGAAAGTGAATCATTATAAATCTTGTTAAATTTTATTTATTTATTTTCTTTTGTAATTTTGTCTTTATTGATAATATAGGAAGAAAATGTCTAATTCTTTGACAGTAGAACAATCACGAGTCTTGCATGCATACAAAGCCAAAAGAAAGGTGCCATAATTTGGTAATTGATCCTCTGTTAAAAATATAATTGTAGTGGTGTCAAATTAAACAAAACATTCTTTGTAATTTGTATGGCCAAAAAAAAAAAAGCATGACATTTGAAAGGATATAATATGGATTTAGCTAGTTAGAGCTAGCAGAAATTTCAAACTTCCATGTTACGTCTTCGACCCACAAAGAGAAAATTAAAATTTCACAAAAGAGAATGATTAGGCTCGTGGAGTGTCCGGAGTTTAGGGAATTCAAATTTTGAATAAAAAGTTTAGTCGCTAGTACCCTTTCAATGGTCTCATCCCGTTGCACAGCTAGCTAGCTATAGCCAGATCTCATGACATATAACACAAGCATCCAAATAAGTTTTCACATTTATAATGTGGCACGGGAATTTTGAATTCCAATATATTGCGCTCTCTACGCGTTCGTGTGTGTATATATATATATATATATAAGTGTGAATCTTTTTGTCAAGAAAAAATTTGGAAAGGATGGCGACGGATGTTAGTATATCCCATTAAACGTTACTTAATAAAGAGTTATCTCAATTACTAATAAGAACATTGAGTGATGACTTTAATAACAGGTCTTAAAAAACCCTTCAATGACGACTATGATATTTGATCAACCCCACTAAATATTCTAGCATTCAGATAAGTGAGGAATGTGATCCCACATAGAGTATTGGATTGGTAGAAACAAAACTTTATATTTTAGACGCTCAAAAGAATCATTTAATACTCTGAACCTTATATCACAAATTTCATGTACACATGTACGTCAAATCGAAAACTAATCTTATAAGAATAAATCTTCGTATTTAAAATTTTCAAAAGAACCACTCAATACTCCGAATCTTATACCATAGATCCAATCATAATAATCATTTACAGCTAGACCGTCACACACACGATGGTATAAATGCATTATATGAAAAAGGGAATGGTTGGTTAAATTTGGTTAAAATAATTAAAATTAAAGGGTAGAAGATAGAGTGAGGTTAATCTCACCACAAGCACATGGGGTATTTGAATGTCACATGGAGTCAATTAGGAGGGGTCTCCGAAAAAGGACAATTCAATTAGTGCTTTTATAGGGACACCCCTTTGGCCCTTTGGTGGCCCCCACAACCCTCTACTCCCGCCCCAACTTGTTTGTCATCAAAGTCCGTTGCTTTCAATCTGGCTTGTGTAAGGAAGTGGTTCCCAGTGTCTCCCCATGGAAATAATAATTTTTTGTCATTAGAAATGTCCAATTTTCCTGGCTGTAGCTAAGCTACACACACACACACACACACATATATATATATACATACTAGATATATATAGCTTGTAGTGGTACTATTATATGAATTTGAAAAACTTTATTGAAGTTGATGGATCATAATATATATAGCTGTGAAAATTGAGCATCTGATTTGGACTATCTTTGCTTGGCCCTTACTTTGATTCGTTGGGCAGTGCTGTGTTTTTTTCCCCGTAGAAATACTGATCATCTGGGTTGGGTTGGCCAGTAGAAGAACCTGATCTCTCTCAGTATCTAAATAAATAGCTGGAGGTATATATTATACATATATATATATATATATTATACACTGTGCTTTTTATATGTTTGTGCACGTGGCTAATTTGGATTCCATTTGAGCTTTGTCCTCGTCCTCAAACTTCAATCGCCAGCTAACTGAACAAGAGCTCTTAAAGTCAATTTACAACTGCGTATTTATGTATAAGTGTGTACAAGGTTGGAGTCAGAAATCTATTTCAGTGGAGATATATTTTAAAAAAAATTTCAAGATAAAAGAAAATTTTAAATAGGACTGTGTGAGAGTTTTTTTTTTTTATTTTAATAAGTTTATGTGAGAATTTTTAATTTTAATAGAAGCAAAGTAATAAAAGTATTAATTTTGTTTATAATTTTAGTGAGTATTATTATGTGAGAATTTTTTATTTTTAGTGTGGACAAAGTATATGAGATTTTTTTTTTAATTTCAATAGAGGCAAGTTGTAAAAAATAAAAACTTTTGGAGTTAAAATAAAACAACAAAAGATTTCAGTACATCCCCACTGGCACCCCTAGCTCCGCCCCTATGTATGTATATATATGCATATTTGTATGGTTATATGCACTACTTACTACATAGGATATGTTTGAATCATAAATTCAAACTCACAATTTAAATATGAAAATTCAAATTTTAATTAAAAAATATGATAAAAAAGTTTATAAAATATATTTCAACGGGAGTTTAATTATCAAGTTATCTTCGTCCCTTATGAAAGAAAGGGATTTGGAAATGTCATTATCCGTGTAGTTGTCTACTAATTGGTCTATGTCATTGACACTAGCATAGTATTAATGACTTTGATAGTGATTTTTTTTTTTTTTTTTCAGGGGTGCAACACACTTTGATAGCAATTGTTAATTACCATTTTTCACCTAAAGAAAAATTGTTTACTACTCTTTTAAAGATCTATGATTATAAAGGGTGTGATTTTTAGTTGCTCATTCTAGGCACATATAGTCGAAGTCTTATTCATGGGGCGCACAAACTATAAATATAATTTCAGCAACAAACACAAGAATTACTATCTTTTTTTTTTTCTTCCCATCGTGTTCCTAGTACCGTAAAAAAAATTTATGGCTCCGCCACTGGGAGCACATAGTCCTTATCTCAATTCCCTACTCATGTAAATATTCTAAGAACATTCTCATAAAAGAAAAGAATGAAAGAAGGAAAAAATCCAGTATTGGGGACCCTTTTAAGTTGTTCCAAACCACAATTCTCCAAAGGCAGTGGGCATGAAAAACACTACAACAGGTTATATCTCTTTGTGAATGTTTTCTCACACTTTTTTTTTTTTTTAAAAAATTTTGGGCTCAAAAATTTTTTTGTGCAAATCCGAGTCATGTCAAAGAGATCGAGCACCACGGATTCCAGTCCCCTAATTCCCCTCATCAAGGCATATTTGCGGGGTCATTCATGTCCCTCTAGCACCCAAAAAAAAAAAAAACAAAAAACAAAATATTAATAATAATAATAATAAACAATCAAGGCCCTTTAATACTGACCTTCCGCTGCACCTACTTATTTGATTGATCAAAATCTTCTTCGCGTGGTCCTTTAGGGAAAAAAAAAAAAAAAAAAAAAAAATTCTTATTTTTTTTTTCCCTCTCCCCTTGGCTTGACAAAAGAGAAGCCAAAATATGCACTTTGGTTGGTTGGAAAGATATTGCGCATATCGTATGTGTTTTTTTTGTGTTGTCATTAGCTAAAGTGAACTTCTTTTGCCTTTTCATATTTCCCATCTTTTATACATATACATACACACACACACACACACACACACACACACACATATATATATATATATATATGTATATAGCTTTTAAAAGAAGAATATATATATATATATATATGTGTGTGTGTGTGTGTGTGTGTGTTTCTTTACAGTCCCATAAAAAAGATTGTGCGAAATAAGAAAATTCTTGGAACAAAATCAGAATCAAGGGACCGGCCAGAATAGCTATATAGGTTGCTAGGAGATCAAAGGGGACCATTTGAAATTTCTAGAGGCTTTTTTTTTTTAATATTTATTTTCATTTTTGTTTCATTTAAATATATTTTGTCAACATAATATTCTCATATTGTTGAGATCATTGTGGGATCGGATTTGCTTTTTGTGTTTGCCCTGGCCAAATTTGACTCCTTTTTATCGGTTTTGTAAGAGAATACATACACCACATGATCTTTTCTTTTTTTTTTTTTTTTTTTTTTTTTGCATGATAAAGAATATTTATGTAAATTAAGCACTTGATTTTCCATGTGTTTATGAGAATTTTTTGTGTACTTATTTTTATAATACAAAAATTTGTTGATACTTGATTATGAAATAAATTAATATAATACTCATCCATTAATTATGACATGCCTTGCTCTTGATCTAGAACCACTCATACATATATCTCAGAACAATAAGCTGTCAATGTGTTGAGAATAGGACATCATGTTTATGGACTTGATACCAAATTCTAAATTTTCTTCCTGATTATTTCCACAAATTTATTGCAACAAATTTAATGGTTGATGCAAATTACTAAGAATCAAGAAAAAATACACTTATCTTTTGAATAATTCCAAAAATTCTTTAAGAATTCAAAATCGGTTTAAACTAAAGTATCATATACTTAAAAAAGTCCACATGAGTAGTTATTAAGGCAATAAGAGATTTTAATTATTTTGGTTTCTCGAAAATTCCTACTTAATTTAAATTCCTGTAATTTTTGTGCTTCAATTGCACCGTACTTAATGGATGACTTTCTAACCATATATTGTAAGCACATAACGCGTGGAAAGGTACTATAATGGCTACATATATAAATATATATATATATATATATATATGTATTCATTCTCTTCAATATTGTTGTCTGAGTGTCACCCTTTGTACCATCATTGAAAGGGATTAATCGGAAGTCTTTTGTTGGTTGTATTTCTTATCTTTTCGTCTTCCATTCCTACAAGGCAAAGCGAAATATCATTAAAATCGACGGTTCACAAGTTTTCCCCCCCTTAAAACAACATCATCTAAAAAGTGCAACAAATGTTACATATGCATGTTCAGTGTTTCTTTCTTCTAGAATTTTCTTCCACACTTTTTTCTCCAAAAGAAAAAAAAAATTTTTGAGAACGCTCAAGTTTTAAGTAGGATCGATCATACATATTGTACGCGACATGATCAGTACCGATACCATGCAACAGTAACTTATATAAAATTATAGCAACCAGAAATTTATCTAGCTATTGCAGAATAGCATTATGTTTTTTCAAACCATTGTTACATAAAACAAGTTCAATATTGTACCTTTTTGTTCGAAATTATAGTGCAAGACTGATAAAGACCGATAAGAAAGACAAACCCTAAAAATTAGGTGAAGTTTTTTTTTTAAGTTCTCTAAATTTGCCAATTAACTTGGTGAGTAAATACAAGAAATTAACAACTCTTGGATTTATATATATATATATATATATATATTCCTTTAACGATGAGACAATAAGACCATTTAGCAATAATTCAATTTTTCTTAAGTAAGATAGGTCTTTGGCCTCTCTCTTTCTCACTGTCGGCCTCTTTGGAATGAAAGGGACTATAATAATTACGCATTTAACTTAGTGAGGATAAGATAGTTACCAGGTCTAGAGGGGACAAACGAGTGAGGAAATTAAAGCTATGACAAGTTATAAAAATAAAATAAAAAAAGAGGTCACTACCCCAACTTGCATTGCATGTGATGTGAATTTTCTCCCATCTAAGTGGTGTAATAATGAATGAAAAGGAACAAAGGCCAGAGCCATTTCACTATCAAACCCTTAAATAACCAAACATCAATTTTGTTCAAAACAAGATATACTTGAAGAAGAAATAGCAAAAAATAAATAAAAAATTAAAAAAAATCGTATTAATTAGGAAGTCATTATATTATGTATTAAGAAATTAATAAGCAATATCACCCGAAGTTAATTCTCCTTAATTTCAAATAAAAAGTCACTAAATTTTGGCACTCCATGTTTTTTTTTTTTGTATAGTTTAGCAACTAGTATTTTATGCAATTATAAATTAACATGAAATACTGACTTCTAAATAGTTACACGCACGGAGCCTAATATTAAATTGTACATTCATAGTCTTACCTCTAATATTACAGTTTAGAGTTTAAATCCCCGACCCCAATTCAAAACATGACCATCATTGTGAAATATGTCTCTATAGTAGTACCTCTCCACAACAATGCCCACCATATCTGAATTATGTGTGTGTTAGCACAAAAGTATCTTAGTGTATATATACATATTTTCATCGCCATCAAACAACTGTGAGCCCAAGAAAGCGTACGAACTTCATCATCGTGTGACATAATCCATGCATGCTTCAACCCACTATCACTGCCATTTTGGTACAAGGAGGGAGAGACTAATGTGTATGTATATGCACTATGCACTACGCAAGAGATATATAGAGCTATATATATATATATATATATGTTACTACGAGAAAAATAGGATTTAGTGACATTCTTTTCAGTGACATTTGGACATAAAAATGTATTTTGTGTCATTTCTTAAAAATGTCACTCAAATTACGCTTTACTTTCATTTTAAAAGGACACTAAAGTGGGTTTTAGTGAGAATTCTAGAATGTCACTAAAATTTACCTTTAGTATCATTTCAAAATGTGAGTAAAAAGAAGTTTTAGTGACACTTTGAAAATGTCTGGAAATTTCTCTACAGTGACATTTAAAAATGGCACTGCAAAATGATATAATCTTTTTTATAAAGAATATTAAAAAGAAAGGGAACGGTTTTTATTTTTTATTTTTTATTTTTTTCAAGGGTGTTGTATTAAATTTACATATCCATATTAGGAGAAAAAACACTATATATATTGTAAAACTATATATATTTTTTTAGGAAAAAAAACCTATAATTTTTTTGAGTTAGCTATAATTTGTTTTTAAATTGTCGCTGAATTGTTTTTTTTTTTTTTTTTTTTTTTGAGATTTTTTTTGTATCTTAAGAAAAATATAATGTATTTCAAAAAAGAAAATTAAATTTCGTTTTTGAAGTAATCCGTTTTTTAAAAGGATAAATATATTTGAAACCGCAGAGCATAACTTTCAATTAAAAAAAAAAAAAAAAACTACTCCTCAAAATAGGCGTGCAGAGCAACACTTTCCCACGTTCATGCCCAAAAATAACTTCTCTTTTTATATTTTGGAGATCTCCCGCCATAATTTCATTTATTTTCGTTTGGAGGGAAATGAATTGGCTGGTATTTTGCGATTGTGTTCCTATATTTTAGATTTTCTCCAAAACTGCAAAACTCTCCCCAAGTTTTTTTTTCCCAGGATAGTACTTAACCAGTAGTATTATGGGCATTCTTTTATTCCCAAGTTGTTCTATTTGTTTATTTATTTTTGCAGATTTGTAGAAAGAAAGGGGGAAAAAAAACGATGATAATAGTTGCTGATATAATAATAGTTGCTGATCAAGAACAAGATACTCTTAAGTTAAAGAAATGATGAATATTCTTATCTTTGAATACGGAGAAGATTTATGCCAGATTCAAGTGTTAATTGTGATGATGTTTTATTTGTAGGCACATGAAGTTTGTTTATTATCTTTTTTTTCTTTGTCGATACTTTCTACTTGTGATTATTAACTTTAAATTTGAATCTTGTGTTGTATCATCAGTTCTTCATATTATTTTTGAAATTTAAATCTTTATTATTTATTTTTATGATGCCTCATTCGTTTTGCCTTTTTTTTTTTTTTTTTATAGCAAATTACGAGTTGTAAAAACTTCTTCGGCATTTATTATTTACACAAAAAAAAATCTGTTAATAATTTTATTTCTTCATCAATAGGTTTTAGTGACATTTAGAAATGTCTCTAATCTCGATTATTAAAAATTTAAAATGATTTTTAGTGGCATTTCAAAATGTCACTGATATGATTTAGTAGAATTTTATAATATCAGTAAATGCATTTTAGTGACAATTTGAAATGTCACTGAATAATAATATCGTGACATTTCCAAATGTCATGGACTTTTAGTTACACTGGCATCTTTTGTATAAATGTCACTAAAACTATATTGTAGTGATATATTCAAACGTAGCAAATTCTTATTGTTGTTGTAGTGTGTATTATATATGTATGTATATACTTGCAATATCTTTGTCCATTGTATGTTTGCCACAGAAAATATATGGGAGTGCTGCTGATAAGATGGTTAGCAGAAGTTGTTGTAAATGGGCCACTGGCAATTCCAATTTGTGAGGGCTCTCTCTCCTCTCTCTCTGTTTGATCATTTTTGCTTCACTTTTGGACCGTGCATGACGTATATTTGCACTTCATTACTAGTGAAGAAGAATGATGTTTTTCAAGCCAAAAATAGAGAGAGAGAGAGAGAGAGATTTTAGTTGCTGTTTGTCTGCACATAATGTAGAAAGCTCAAAGTGCACTACTATGCACTGAGTTTTTCATCGGTTCGTTTTAGATGAAAAACTTTTGTATTTTTTGTTGGTCCTCTGGTTTTTTTTTTTTCTTCGTATTGATAAATTTCTTTCGTTTTAATTCTTTTTTTAATATTTTTTATGTATTTTTTTTCTATTATTATTTTTAGGTCCTTTTTTTTTTATGTTTCTTTTAATTATTATTTTAATTTTTCTTATTTAGATAGATTTTCACAAATACGTCCAATATGTGCATGAAACATGCTTTAAATTAGTGTAAGTTAAATAAGCTATCAATTTTCTTTATTTGACCAACCACAAACTCAAACAATACCTATATTGAGTTTAACATGTATGATCCTAATGGTATCGGGTTTATTCATCCGTCATTTCATAGATTTGAGGTTTCAAATTCGAGTTTAAGGAAACGCTTTAAGCTACTAGCTCAGTGTTCACTGGCCCTCGCTAAGGTTATGATGACACATTTTATCTCCGACGTAAGTGGCTATGACTTAAATAGATACTTGCCGTAACATATGAAAACTATTATGGTCATGCGAAAAGAAAGTAGCTACGACCTATTTCTCCACCCCCTATTTTATTTCAAAAATAATAATAGATAATATATATAGATATATATATATATATATATATAAATGTCCGACCAGCACAATTTTATGGCTTGTTAGAGTACTGGAAAAAGAGGCTGGTCCATTACAAATTTTGATGTCAAGTTGGGTCATTTCAGTTTGGATCCTCGTAGACTCAGCTGTCTACTCAGTTTGTTTCCAGCTTTCTTCTATTTGGACATAACACAAGGGGAGTTTTTGGAGGAATGCCCAGAAAAAAGCGAATCTCTAAAATATTACCCCATCTTTAAGATTTTTACTATTTTAAAATGTTAAATAAAAAATGGTTTTGGGGTAAAAATTTGAATTGTGAGGTCAGAATCCTAAACATGTGCACTAAATGAGCTATTTCTATAATTCCTCTAACCGCATTTCGGGGTTAGAGCTCAGCTTTTTTCTATTTGGACATAACACAAGGGGAGTTTTTGGAGGAATGCCCCAGAAAAAAGCGCATCTCTAAAATATTACCCCATCTTTAAGATTTTTTCTATTTTAAAATGTTAAATAAAAAATGATTTTGGGGTAAAAATTCGAATCGTGAGGTCAGAATCCTAAACATGTGCACTAAATGAGCTATTTCTATATTTCCTCTAACGGCATTTCGGGGTTAGAGCTCAGCTTTTTTCTATTTGGACATAACACAAGGGGAGTTTTTCGAGGAATGCCCAGAAAAAAGCGCATCTCTAAAATATTACCCCATCTTTAAGATTTTTACTATTTTAAAATGTTAAATAAAAAATGGTTTTGGGGTAAAAATTGGAATCGTGAGGTCAAAATCCTAAACATGTGCACTAAATGAGCTATTTCTATATTTCCTCTAACCACGAAGTCCATGGGCCCAAGTCCATTACACTGGACCTAAGTGAAATCTGCCACCCGCTCACCAACCGTATACCATTTTCACAAATATTGGATCCATCTAGGCTATGTTTGTCAATTGTCATAGCCATACAACATCAGTGGAAATTTCACATATACACCTAAGGTTAGAGAAATTATTCATTAGACCTATTGTATATGTATAAGCAGTTGATATTTAGGTGATTTATGTGTCGACTCAGTTTAATATAAGAGATTTGGTTAGATTATTAAATTGATGGTAATTGAGGTCAAACAAATTAGGAGAAAGGAAGATAAGCAAATAGAGCCAATATTAACAAATTATTTAAATATAAATGATTTATCAGATAAATATATCATATAAACACGATGTTGATGCCGAAAACGTCTCCGACAGCAACACCCAATGTGGTCGGGTAGTCCGGTTGGGACTGGCTAGTCGCTCCGCCGTCGATCACCTACAAAAGGGAAGCACCTCGGAATGATGGGGACATCGATGTGGTGTCTGCCGCGGGCACTCCGATGCTTAAGTCAGCAAGGGTACTGATGAGTGAAGAGAGAAACAGAGCTTTGGCAAGGAAAAATGACCATACCTGAATTTGTGGGTTTTTTCTCTATTTATAGGCGCCTCTCGCGGACCTGGGTGCTCAGGACGACCCAGCCGGGTCGGCTACCTAGGGCACCCGGGGGATGAGTAGGTCCTAGACTTGCAGGTGCTATCGGCCCAATGGATCGATGCCACGTGTCTCTGCCTCGGTACAGGGGACATAAGAATGGTTGTCACTGGCACCTGCAGAGGCAGCTCTTGCCAGAGTAGGAGGGCGGTGCTTGTAGCTGACGGGTACAGTGACATGACTTGTGTTAGCTGTAAGGTGGTAGGTGGAGTGTGAGTCCGGGGGACTCCTGTCAGTCCTGGGTTCATTCCCCGATGATTGGGTACTCGGAGCACAATCTAGACCGAGTATGTGGTTCGCCCTGGTGAGACGGTAAAATCTGGTCGGGTATCCATGTTCTCCGAGAACTACATCTGGTCGGTCGTAGTCGGGTAACTTGACCCTGGTCCGGGTATACGAGCACTTGCTCTCACGTTGCCGGAAGTAGTCGGAAGGGATACTTTATGATTGGAGCAGATCACGACATCAACACACGATGAACTGACTAATTTACTAAACAATTTCTTATATAATGTAGGATTAAAATTTGGAACCACATCGGTTATTCTATTTAGACACAAAAATCATTCAAGAGGCATAATGTGCATCCTTACACGCAAAAAAGAAAGAAAGGACACAGGCTTTAAAAATCTTAAAGCATTCCAAGCCATTGATGTGACGCAAAATCCGTCCTTTGGAAAAAGAAATGCGTTAATGTTTATTTATTTATTTTTAAGAGATGTTGGTAATGTTGATCAAAGAAGAAGGCTTAAAAACATTTAAAACTTATTTCATCAAAATCTTAAGTTAATTAATGGATAAAATAATATTCAAGCATCGATACCATTAATAATCTAATATTTTTAAAAATTTGACCGGTAAAGAATTGTTTTTTTATATTTTCTAAGAACGATCTGTATTTTTTTCTTTTCAATAAATGTGAGTAGAAATTTTGATGCAGAATGTACAATACTTACAAAGCATGTATTGTATTTTAATAAAATAAAGGCATATTTATATTTTTTAAATTATCTCCTTTACAAAAGAAGAGCAATCCACCCACGAAAACAGTGCCGAGTCCCCTAATTACGGAATTAACTTCTCAATTAAGAGTCTAAACTCAAGTCAAAACCCAAGTCAACAACATACATTCCTCAATCCTCTTCTCTTCATAGTAGGGACGACCAACAACGACACAAAAACGTCGACGTTTAGGTACTCAAACGCCTCGATGAAAGGAACACGTCGATCATTTTACCCAAAACGCATAAACTGATTTTACCAAAATATCCTCAGATTTGCAGTTAGGAAGGTAGGTAATGATAATTTTTATTTTCAAGAGAAAGAGAAACCCCCAAAAAAAAAAAAAAAAAAAAACGAAAAGAGCACGAACGAACGACCAAACTAACCAACCGACCATGACAGTCCCAAACGACGCCGCTCGGGAGGACGACGACCGTGCCGGAGAGTTGGAGCTTGGCGGCGGAGAAGGAGCCGCCGGCGGCGGTGGAGTCGGAGTAGGGAGGGTGAAGGGGCCTTGGTCGCCGGAGGAGGACGTGGTGCTGGGTCGGCTGGTGGGGAAGTTTGGGGCCAGGAATTGGAGTCTGATCGCGCGGGGGATTCCGGGGAGGTCCGGCAAGTCTTGCCGGCTCCGTTGGTGTAATCAGCTCGATCCCGGCGTTATGCGCAAGCCCTTCTCCGGTAAGTAAACCGCCATTGCTGCTCTTACCCAGTTGCCGTTTCTTGTTTTTGTTTGGGATTTTGAATCGAGGAGTGATGTGGGTTTTGCCAGTTTTTTTTTTTTGTTGGATTTGTGGTTTTAAGGAGGTTTTAGGATTTGGGTTTAGCTGGGATTGTCGGATTGTTTAGTGGGGGGGTTTGAGTTTTGATTGTTTGAGAATTGCGTATTTGATGGTTTCATACATATGAGTTCGAGAAACCGAATGAGGAAGAGAAGGTAGTCGTAGTTAGCAGAATATGGAGTGGAAAAGACTCATTTTTCACGATCATAGTTGGAAAAGATTCTTTTATTACTTGGATGCTTCTGGAATTACCAAGTTTTTGGAGTATATATCAGTGGGGATACTTGGCGTTAGCCCGATTGCACGATTTGTTCCTCCATTGTTTATGATAGCTTTTGGTGATGCCAGTTATTATGGAATAAGGGATATTTCTTTACTCCATTGCTTTCTCACTATTTCAGTGTTACTTGTTAGTTTTAGACTCAAGCATTGCCCTTTAGTCTTAAATTATTAAATTTGGAGTTGTATAAGAAGTGGGGTGGTATTGATTTTCCAGTTGAAACACATTAGTTTGTGGGAGATTTGTATAATTGGTTTTTGTTTGTCAAAAAGTGGAACATGGAGAAATCTATGTAGAGGATTGACTTTTACCTTATAACTTATCATGTTAGAAATCATGAAATCGATCTTACAAGAAAGATGGCGAAAGCGCTAAGAGACGTTTATGCTTTAGAGCGTTGACAGAAAGAAAGCTCTTCTTGAGTCCTTGAAACACCCTGTTTTGTCCCTTTGCTTTTAACTTTTTTTTTTTTTTTTTTTAATAATTATTTTCATATGCACCAAGCAAAGTAATCCTGTAGGTGCAGACACATTTTAATTCATGTTTGGTTGCTAATCTTTCGTATTGTGCCTCTCAAATTTGTTGGCCATGTTGTTGTTAGTGTATTTATTTCAATTACGAGTTTACATTTGTAGCCTTGCCTTATTTAATTAGCACATGTTTTGCTCATTGAAAGGTTAATCTTGAATTGCTAGAGAGAGAATAATTAGCTTCAATTAGAATGATGTCAAAATTAGTCACTTAAAAATCAATGATATGCAGTTGTATTTGTAGGAGGTTTTTATCTTTACATATCACACGAATGGATGAAAGGGAGCATATGATGTGAATCTTGTATCTCCGTGTATCAGTGAAACAACCGTTGTTTATGGTAAAGGTGCTTTAGATGTTTAGATCATCATTATTGAAATAACTAATCATTTAGATTGTGATGGTGATCCTAGCATTAATGCTTTTTCCATAAACCATGTATCATGATTGCAATCAGCAATGTGGTTTGTGTCATGTTTATTTGAACTCTCATTTTTGATCATGTTCTCCTTGGTTATGAAAATTTTCAATAGTTGGATGGTCTTTAAATGAGCTGATATATACATGGGTAAAATTTACTCCTTTTGCGGTTTCACAGACTTAGTTTTTTGTTTTTTTGGTCCATTTTTGCTTCTTCATTTGCTCAGCAATGTAATCCTCTTGCTCGTAGGTTTCCATTTACGGATATGGTAACTCCAAACCGTCTGATTGCTTTATATAGGCCCTTGTTTGCTTTGGTTATTCAACATGGTTTGCCGAAAGAAGCTTAGAGTTTGTCATTCTTTGGTTTCCTAAATATGGTCATGGATACGATCCATTTATCATTTATGCTGATATTTTCTAGTTCTCGAATTTCCGCAGATGAAGAAGATCGTATAATAGTTGCAGCTCATGCAATCCATGGAAACAAATGGGCAGCAATTGCAAGGATTCTGCCTGGTAGAACGGATAATGCAATCAAGAATCATTGGAACTCTACTTTGAAACGCAAGTATGCTGAATTAGGAAGGCTTGAACCAGCCCCTGGTGGCATTACGCTTGATGGTGGTCTTGACATGACAAAGGCATCTTCAGAAGAAACCCTGTCTGCCGGCAATATGAATTCAGTAAGGAATCCTGAAGCAAGAGAGATCTCAGTGGACAATAGACCAACCCAGTATGAAAACAGAGCTCAAGATGAGAGTTGCATTGCTGAAGAAGATCATCCTAACCTTATTTCTATAGAAGAACATCATCCCACTGTTTCCCGGCCGGTGGCACGAATCAGCGCGTTTAGCATCTATAATCCTTCACTTGGTCCGATAAATTCTTCTGCATTTTCCAGGACAGTTTCGACTCCGGGACCTTTGTTTCAAGCATCCAAACCAGAACTTGGAGCCTGCAAACTCTTTGATGACTTCTGTAGTGAGCCGATGGTTCCTTTGCAATGTGGTCATGGTTGCTGTTCAAATTCCAGTATAAAACAATCTCATAGCTCGTTGCTAGGACCTGAGTTTCTCGAATATGAGGAGTCACCCTCTTTATCAAGCCATGAATTAATCTCTATTGCCACAGATTTGAACAATATAGCATGGATAAAGAGTGGCCTTGAGAACACTGGCGCCAGACTTCCAAACATTGCAGCAACCCTCGAGACTTCTTGAGGGTCTGTGACTACTTCACAAGTTGGAGTGTTGGAACAGAACAATAGGAATGATCATGTTCGCTTTGAAGAAGGACGGAGTAAGTTGATGGGAATGATGACAGACGCCCTGTTGTCCCAGATGCCTAGACAAAGTCTTGCAATACCAGCTGAAGTTGAGGGCTTGGTCTGATATTTCATATCCGGTCTTCTTCCCTTTCTTGAGTTATCAAATGTGGAGAGAAAGGTACATAATTCTGTGAGTTGTCACACAGTTATCAGTTGATATTACAAACAAGAATTTAATTTTCGTATATCCGAGGCATGTTTCTGAAAATATATTTGGACTTGTTCTATCATAGGAATGAAGCGAATTCATAGCCCTCTTTACTCTGGTAATACTCTTGATCAAAACCTCTTGTATGGGTGTTTTCCAAGTTGGTCAAGTGGTGTATACTTGCCCAAAGCATGTTTAGAAGACAAAGTTGTCAAAGTTTAAGCAACGTTGGAAAATGAACTGCCGAAATCTCTAGGATAGTCGTCGACCTAGGCAATGTCGGAACATTTAAGCTTGTTTAGATAGCCATGACCTCGTATTCTTAGTCATATTTAGATATCGATGAGTGAATCTCGATTAGAACGTGTGCCAAAACACAGGCGAAACCGAGGCTCATCAACTATGGGAGTTGGACACTACCACTAGTGTCTTATAACATGAAAAACTAAACAGCCTCACTCATGGCGTTTCTGAAAATCTTGCTCGTTGGACATAGTGGTAATTATCGGGTCATGACTTGACTTGTTGGATGCAAAAATTAAGAGGATTTAGAGAATCCTGTCACTCTCCAATAACTATATATATATATATATATATATATATCCTTCTTCTTCCTATAAATAAGTGGGGTGGGTTTGCCCACCACCACCACCAAGAATCTCACATGAGCAAAGAACTAATTTAAGAAAGATGTCAAGACAAAAGGAGGTTGAATGATATTTTTGGATGAAACAAGACATGTGGTCTTTCGAGGATCAAACAAGACAAGTGGAGCCTAATAATATTTGTCCTAGTAGTAGGGCTACCAATGTCTCCTAAAGATCTGTCTAATCTAGTTTCATTTTTATTCTCTTTTACAACTCATTTTTCTATTTAATTGGATCATTAATTTGGACTCAACTTCTTCTGCAATGGTCTCCTTACCTACCTATTCCATAGTTACAACTCTCTTGTTTTGAAAAACATCTGTGACATTAATTAGTGTCATTGTCCTAACTTAGAGTGGTTGGCTCGCTTTCTGTCCTTCATTCTCTCTCTCTCTCTCTCTCTCTTCTTTGCGATTTTTAATGAAACTTCTATTTGGGAATTTTTACAATTAGTATATTTTTGTCGTAAATTTTCAACAAGTTGATTTATAATTAGAGCAACTCCATGTCAGGCGATGCAAACTTTTGAGGTGAACAATCACAGATTAGTTCATTACAAACTTATTTTAATAATTAAAAGATTGTTGTTATAAAAGAACCGTTTCTACTAATAGAGACTTAGAGCTTGTTTGGGGTGTAAGTTTAAACTTACACCCATTAATTCAATTTTTGTTTTTTTTTTGAAAATTTTTTTTGTCTTTTCTGAAAAAGTCAACAAAAATTACTATTTAAACTTATCAATTTCAACTCAAACTTACACATCAAATACCCCTTTATTAGAGATCCTAGCATAGAACAATCTTGTTTGTTTTTGAAAAATCTACTGTGCATTTTTTTTTACTCTAAAAAATCTATGTCTATGTACATGCACTTGTAACTTTTTTGGATGTTATTATAATAATTAGTTGATTTAAATGTGATATATATTTGTTCTTTGTACTAAGGGGGTGTTTGGATTTCCAATCCAAATCCTACTTCTACAATTCAATTTTTATCTTTTTCCTTCAGCTTTATTATTCACACAGTTTTATAACTCAAACTTTAAAAGTCCATAACTTTGTATAGACAAATTCAAATGAGATGATTTTTTTAATTACATAGAATTTCGAGACGAACAAAACAAGCGTCATATTGATATTTTTTTCCGAACACATTTTAAGTTTTTACAGCTTTATTATTCACACAGTTTTCTAATTCAAATTTTAAAAGTCTATAACTTTTTACAGACAAGTCTAAATAAGATATATATTTTTTAAATTGTATAGAATTTCAAATTAAACGAAACAAACTCTATATTGATTTTTTTTTCAAATACATTTTAAGTTTTTACGCTTTTTAACTCAAGCAGTTCAAACGCTTTGATAAATACATAATTAATCTAAATCTAAATTTTACAATCTAAATCTTAACACTAAACGCGTGTTAAATTTTCTAATAATATATATTAAGATTTTAAATAAAAAAATTACATATAACTCAATCAGTAATTATAAAATGCGAAACAAAATATTATAATTTTGAGATTTTCGGAAGATACATATATGTATATATATATATATGGACGAAGATTATATGTACGTATATGTATTATAATATAGCGTAGAAAAAGGATCTATGTACAATAAAATAGCATTGTTGGGTCTGACTGCTGCAGTGTCAGTCTTCGTGCAGTCCATTTCTGACTAAAAGTTAAATCGCCAAAAGCAAAGGTTGGGGTAAAAACAAGTTCTAATTTTACACAACCCCTGAAGAATCATATCCAATTATGCAAGAACAGCTATTTATACGCACACTTGTTTGCCTTTTTATTTTTTTAATTTCTTTTTTGTTTTTCTCCCCCCAAGTCTCCACTACTTGATGACCACGTCTTTGCTTTTTACATTTGAGAGCCACACTTTACCAACATGTTCATAATTAATTACATGTGGAAGGTCGAATTTGCCCTCTAGATAATTACTTTTTTTCAGTAAAGGACGTGGACAAATCTGACCTTTCACAACTAAAAGTGCACTCAGAGCTGCTCAGATCAAAATCAAATCAAAATAATTGACGCAATTAGAAACAGTTGTAATGGAAAAAAGCAAAGCACCTGTAGAGGAGACAAGAGCATATCTGCTTTTATCACAAATGTTATCTTTGATATCCTCGGAAAAAAAAAAGTAAAAAAAAATCCTGACTATTACTAAAGTCACTTCACTTATATGCCTTCTCTCAAGGATCTTACATACATTTATCTCTACACACACACACATATATATATATATATATATTTTAATCAAAAGAGATAAAGGTGTGACAGATAGAAATGATGCATATAATAATGTAAGAAAATGTTAGGAAATTTAACTGTGAAAAGAATTGCCTTTTTTTTTTTTTTTGGTCATAAAAATTCTCCTTTCTTCTTAGTTACCACTTACCACACTAAGTATTTTTCTTGCTCTTTTCCCATGGTAAATTTTAAAAGAGAGAAAGTACCTATTAGGGGAAAAAAAAAAAAGAAGAAGAAGAAGAAGAAGAGAGAGAAACATCAATGCTAAAATCTCATGCAATAGCCATATAAGAGAAAAAGGATAGTCACTGTATTTTTGTCTTTTTTATTAAAAAAATTATTTATCATTTAATTATTAGATTAATTTTCAGTTTAATTTATGATTTCGAGTAATTCTACGTAACTTACCATAGATACTTTAAAGTAGTTAGTCATAAATTAGATTATTAAAATAATAATTGGATACAATTTTTATTTCTACGTGTGGATGAGATGTCTAATTTTTGAAATTAGAAAATTTTTACAAAAACATATTTTTCCTAACTTTTTTCATTGTTATTTCATTTTGAAAAAAAAAATCTTATTTTGAAATTTATTTTGTACAATATTATTTTGAAAAAGAAAATGACCCTCTGTTTGGATCACATATCCAATTTGGAAATTGGAAAATTTTGGCAAAAAAAAAATATTTTTCTTATTTTTTTTCATCATTCTCTCATTTTAAAAAAATATATATCTTATTTTTAAATTTATTTTATACAGTATTTTTTTTTTAAAGAAAATAAATCTTTTTAAAATCTTTTCACAATGCATAATTCTCAACATCATTTTTTTCTCATTCTAAATAATTTTTTGTTTTTAAAAAGAAAAATTTTTAAACTTCCAAATGCGATCTTATTTTTTTAAAAAATATTTTTTTATTTAAAATAAGAAAATTTTCTTAAAAAAAAAAATAAAGCCAATGGGGACAAAAAAAAAAAAAAGACGATGGCATAAACCAACTTTATGGAGAACAGAAAGAAAAAGAAAAATACAAGCTTTACGCTTCTTTCTCTCACACTGCAATATACGGTATTTTCCTATTATCAGATCTTTCTTTTCTTTCTTTCTTCCCTTCCATCTTTCTCTCTCCTCCCCAGTTGCTGTCTGTAGACAGACATACTGAAGAGAGAGAAAGAGAATTCACCTACCACCCCCACCACAGTTCTCAGCTTCTCAAGCGTATAAGAACAAAAAAATATCACGTTACTCGTACCCACAAAAAAAAAAAAAAAAAAAAACCTTACGAAGCTAGAGAGAGAGAGAGAGACACACACACACACAGACAGAGAGAGAGAAACTCTTTAAAGAGAGCTTCTTTCTTGTTCTTATTCTTTAAGGTTGTTTCCGGGCATTCATGATCTCAGCCTCACAGAGCTACCTCCATTACATGAGGATTTTTCTCTCTCTGGATTTCAAGAATGGCTGCCACAGACACCACCGCCAAACCCCATGTCGTCGTTGTTGTTAACGACGACGCTGCTGACGTGGCAGATGCCCGCCGGAGCTCCGTCGCCGGGGGTGGCGGCCGGCGGTCGTCGGACGAGGAGGAGGAGGAGCAGCAGGAGCGGAGGTGCTCGTCGGGAGGAGCTGAGATTGTGGAGAAGGGATCCCCTGTGTCGGAGCTGTCGGTGGAGGTGGTGGATCTGGGTGATACAGAGGTGAAGGTACATTTGGCGAAGGTTGAGAGGGATTGCAGGATTTGCCATCTGAGCTTGGATGCAGCCAATCATGAATCCGGTGTTCCCATTGAGTTGGGATGTTCTTGTAAGGACGATTTGGCCGCTGCCCACAAGCACTGTGCTGAGGCTTGGTTCAAGATCAAGGGTAACAAGTAAGTCCTCCCCAATCCCCAAAAAAAAATCTACTTTTATTTTATTTTAAATTATTTTGTGTTTTTGGCACTGCCCATTTGTTAATTCTTGTTATATTTGACGAATTTGTGTTTTGTGGGATGTGATTAGAGCAAAGTTTTAATCTTTAGTGGTTTTTTTGTTTTTATTTTTTATTTTTTTTTGTTTTTTTTTGTTTTTGTTTTTTTTTTTGTTTTTATATATATAATGAGAATTGGATGCTAAATGAGATTAGTAAAAGAAAAGATTTGTTTAGAAGATATTTCTTTGAGTGGTGTTGACTTATTTAGGTTTAGTTGGGGGAGTATTATTTAGGGAGACGAATATGTGAAGTGGGCTGCTTAGTAGTTATTACAAAGGAACATGATAATGGGGGGACTTAAATTAGAATAAAATCTCTAGTACTTTGGAAGATTAAAGAGAAGTTATAAGTAGACCACACTAAATAAAGAGAATCTAAGTGTTCTTAATAAAGCATAAAAAATGAATGTGCCACGATGTACTTCATGCATTTCCAGCTATACTAAGATTCTTCTTAATTCATTGCATGTTATAAATTTGTAAACTTGAGCCACACATGGCAGGATTCTACTCCAGTGTTCCTCGTTCCTATCCCTTTCACGTCTCTCCAATAATATTGTCATGTGAGTAAAAATACTCATAAGTTGTATCAAATCAATTGAGAAACCATGTTAATTACAAAATTTTAATTGACATGACATAATATTGTCGGCGACACAAAAGGAGATGGAATAACAAACATGTAAGCCGAATCCACAATGGCATCGTTCTCACTCTTATTCCAACTTTTATTTTTATTTTTTATTTTTAAAAAGTACTTTGTGATATTTACTTTATTGAAGTGATAGGCCTCAATCTTGCATGCATTGCTTATAACATACGTCGGCTAAAGGGGCTTTGATTCTGGTTTTTCTGTTTGCTAATATTCCGGATCTTTGTATTCCAAGTATATTACTCTCATGATGTATTTTTCCCTTATTGTTATCTGATAAGGACGGTGTCTTTATCAAGATGCAGTTCTGTGTAGAAAATCGACCAAGTTATATGGTTGTTCAGTTAGTGATATACAAAAAGGCGAAAGGCTACGCTTTAATGACCTGGGTCTATGGTGTTAGTGGTGGCAAGTCTCATCTTTTGCCCTGTATTTTTCCTTTTCTTATCCAAACACGAAAAAGAAAACGCAAACGAAGTCCTAATTCCTTTTTTTTTTTTTTATTTTTTTATCGGTTGGCTTAGTTTTTCCAAGTCCAATCATTGATCGTTTCAGTTAATGTGTTAAGCATCTTAAGATGTCGTCATGGAGATTAACTCTTGACCTTAGCTACTCTCTGCACACATTTTTCTTTTGTTCGGTCTTCAGATTCCTGGACTCTGCTCTTTCCATGGTTGTTTTTGTTGACTCTAGACCATTAAGACCATTCTATCTTGCAACCCGAAAGTTTTAGGCTTGTAAGCATATATTTTCTCAATAAAATCCTTGGTTTTTCGTGTTCTTGAAAGTGACAACTTCGTGAAAAACTGCTTCAAATTCAGGACTATCTAACTTTGTCTTCCAAAAACTCCATGTTGGTGGGAGAAATTTCAGATTGTTGTTCTTTTTATATCCTCATTGCATTTTAAACGATCCGAATCAGCTTCCTTTTTCTTTAGTCCCTCACAAGGTTAGATCTTTGTGTTAGCAAAATATTGTTTGTGTTTGAAGGGTTCATAATTCCAAGGCTTGTTAAACACGATAGCATATAAGAAATCTCATCTTCTACCTTATGTGCGGTGTGTTTATATATCCTTTTGAATGGTAGTAACTTAAAAATATCTTTGAGTCGTTTTAACCAAAAAATAAATAAATAAAATATAGATTATGAAATTAACAGGGTGTTTAACATGGATGTTTGAAGTTGATGTTTTCAACTAAATGATTTTAAAAATAATAGCCTTGACGATCTTAACTCGTTAAAACGTCAATGATTCCAAGTATTTTGTCTTAGACAGAGCTACTGCAAATCTCTCTGTCTCTATTTATTTAAAAGCAAGTCTGTTTCTTAGGCTGTATAACTATAATTTTTCCAGTATTAGACATCTAGAATAGATCAGACGTATTGTTCTTCACACTTCTTTCTTTTGCTTCCATTTCACTTTTATATTTTGCAAAGTCTCTGTCTACTTTTAGTAAATATATTAAATTTTTGAGTAAAAGGAATGGCACAGTGGCTGGAAAATGAGTTTTAGGACTTGGGGTTGAAAATTGGGATCTACCTGTTAAAGCTTAGAAATGTAGAATTAAGTATGAGTAGGTCGAGTAATGTTGGCATGTGAATTCCAAGCTATAAGACTTAAGAGAGAGAAAGACTCGGACAAAATTATCTGTTGGTTTGCTAATCTATTCAGAAATATTACATTTTGGTAAGATTAGTTCAGAAGTCAATTTTTCTGTTGTCAAACCTCTCTCTCTCTCTTCAAGTTTGAAAAGACAGGTTTCTAGATGCCATTTTTTCTTTCAAATTAAGGTTTCACGTGAGGCTGTTAGATGAAAACATAATAAATACCCTACATTTCACTGTCTTACATTGCTACATTTCTAAAAATAACAAATAAAAAATAAAAATTCATCTTACCAGAAAATATTACTAAGCTGTCGTTGTAAGCATAGTCTATCGGTAATTCCACATTTGACTCCACCAAAAGATGTAGAGTTCGAGTTTAAAAAATATATATAAATATATAAATATATATATTTCTAAGCTGACTTGCGCCTTCTATAGGCTGGTAACTGTCATATTTGGTCCGAGACTGTGTATTATTATGAAAACAGAAAAGAAATGAAAAAGAAAAATCTCCTCTGGGGCAGTAAAATGTCAACATTTAAATAACCTAAAAAGAGATGCATCCAAACTTACGGGTCATATGTGTGTTGGTAGACAGATGTAAGTTATGTTGATCTTTCATACGTAATTGTCAATGAACAGTCTCCACTGTATCATGACTTGTAAACCTACCATTTTTTTTTCTTAGTAGTAGGGGTACAATTTATGGATTCAAACACATAGAATAGAAAGAAATGACAATATGAACGCGTAGGGAAAAAAAAAAAAAAAAAAAAAACGCTAGATAAATTGAGGTTTAGAAAACGACCGAGATTGTTTTACCTTAATAGGTTTAACTTTATGCATTTGTGGTTGGGAACAGAATTCGAACATGATATTTCAGAACGAAAAACTTCATTGTAACATGCTTCTTCTGTGTTCTTGTGCTTTTGTGAATTGCTGTACCTTTTACTGATCGTTCTAAAACACATGACATGCAGAACCTGTGAAATCTGCGGGTCCACAGCACATAACGTTTCTGGTGTTAATGAAGCTGAGGTGATGGAGCAGTGGAATGAATCAAATGACACCGCAGCAACAACTCCCGCTGCTGCTCCCGTTCACCCAGCGGAGACTCGGAACTTCTGGCAGGGTCACCGGTTCCTGAACTTCTTGCTAGCTTGTATGGTGTTTGCCTTCGTCATCTCTTGGCTCTTCCACTTCAATGTACCCTCATGAAGCCCTGAATGAGAAATTTTTCTTGTTTGTCATTTGAGTCGAGTAGTAGAGAAACATGCTTTTTTTATTGAAGGTACTGTCTTGTACCCCATTCTAATTACTAGATTGCTAGGTAGTTATTTCTCTCCATGATCCGCACATTGTTTATAATATATAATATATATATATATATATATATATATATGTTTATGATTGTCATAGTTCTCAGGAGACTATTTTTGTGTAAAATATGTCTTGAATTTCTTCTCACAAGCCAAAGTGGTCTCTGTGTTCGGTTGTAAGTTTATCTAATTTTGTAAGTGTGCCTACGAGTGTTGAATCTAAGCAATTGTTTAGTGCTTGTCTCCTATTGTTTGCCTAGTGCTTCTAACTATTCTTTTACTGCTAAAAAAGTGATCGTCTTTGATAGAAAGACAGTTTCGGGGGATCGAATTTTACAAATTTAAGTTGAGAAAATAACTTAAAAAATAAGGTCAAAGTTTCGAAGAACTTGTGAAATTTGTACCGAGAACTTGTGAAATTCACTTTGGGGATGCCAAAGTAAAAGAAAAAAAAAATTACAGTTCTTCACCTATTGGTAATAAAAAATTCATCAATGTGATGGTATTGAAAAATGAATTCCATTCAATAACGTGACAATAATGGCCAAACATCTATGATGATCTTATTTCCATCAATGAAGAATCAAGAAACTAAAGAGCCATGATGAATCTTTTTAATATCCTAACTAGATCCTAACTCTTTGTTTCCGTCCCAACTCTAGACGGCCAAAGTAAATGCAAAAGTAAATACTTCAATCAAATAGTGACATCAAATTGATTAGTTCTCTCGTTTCCATTGCCGCTCAATCCCTATTAGCTGTAAAACTACTCTTCTATTAATACTAGTACAAGTTGGAGGAATAAGGCATGAGTCAAGAAGCATTTGAGACTATTTAAAGACTTTCATTTTAATGTTAATTAATCTATCAGTTATTAGTTGTAAAACTGCTCTAATATTAATACTCGTACAAGTGGGATGTATGAGGCTCGAGTCTTAAAAGAAGTGTTTAATACTATTTAAAAACTACCAGTTTAATGTTAATTAATCCATCAGTTATTAATGGTAAAAGTGCTCTTATATTAAGACTCGCACAAGTGGGAGGTATGAGGTTCGAATCTTAGAAAAAGCGTTTGAGACTATTTAAAGACTTATCATTTCAATGTTAAACAATCTATCAGTTATGATGGCGTGCTTAATTTTCTGATGAAAAAAATTATGACTAAACACCCTCGTCCCTCCCATACTTTTTTTCCACATTTTTTTTTTTAAAAACTTCGAAGCTCAACAAGAACAAAACAATCAACAAAGTGAGTGCAATAGTGCAAGGTTGTTCTCCTGCAATCCAACCCACCATGATAGATGGTACACACTCACTGATGATGACTGATAAGAAAGACAAAAAAGCAGCCATGGGGGCACCTTTTTTTTTTGGGGGGGGGGGGGTTATAAAGGGTCCAAGAAATAGGATCAGAATCGGTGATGATAGTAATGAAAGACAGGACAAAGCGGCCGCAGGAGTTTTTAGATTAAATGGAATCACATTTTAGATTTGGATTTTGGGTCAGACCGAGTCAATCAATAAATATATATATATATATATATATAAATGTGTGTGTGTGTGTGTGTGTGCATGAGTTGCTGCGACTGACATGCCGTGATTGCCGATCACAATCTTTATAGGCCACAAATATACGTCGTGGTGGTGGGAACTCACTCATTCTCTTTCTCCTCTTTTATATGTATATTCCTTGTTTTGTATGTATATACTTGTATATCTAACGTTATTTTTATATCTTTGTTATTATCATCAGTTACTAATCAAATAATTTCTCTATCAAAACTATAATTACAACTTTCTCTCTCCTTCCCTACTAAGTGGGTGGGGGATCACTCATGTATACATTCCCTGGCCCAAATATATATACATAATTATATAAATCTATATATGTATATGTATACTGATCAGTATCGTGATTTAGATATATATATATATATATATATATTTGGATTAAGGACTGGATTTTTGGCATTATTAATGTACCCTGCACGAGTGGTGGCGAGTGCTACATGCTCTCTAATGGAATCCTAAACCACTAGTTTTTTTCTTTCTTTTTCTTTTTTCCTTTTCCTTTTTTTTTTTTTTGGAAAATTTATACATAGTTGATTATTGTGTAATTTATGTAGTCATTGATGGAGTCTCAACAAACAACTAATTGATCAAAATTATACATGGTGATTTGATTTGAAAAAGTATATATTCTAGTGTAATTAAATTGATATTTATATATGTGTATATTTATATATAGAATGCTGATTTCTGACATTATAAATTTCATGAGCATGTTTGCCCATATACAGCTGAAACAGTATGCATATATGAGTTTGGGTTTATATGTAATGGTGAGTCATGTAGACGTGACATGTTGTAGCTACTATACAAACGCCATATATTTGCAGAAATCGAAAATATGGATTTTTTTTTAATCTTTTGAAAACATTGCTGAATTATGAAATTTATATATATATATATATATATATATAGGGATAAGGTGCTATTGAGCACACTTGTAATTTTTTTTTTAGATATTGAAACAATCATGTGATTATATTAATGTACTATTTTTCATGATATATATATTTTTCAATATCTAAATAGAAACATACTTATAAGATTTTTTAAAAAGAAATTATATAGTGAATCAAATAGTTGGTTATACAATTTTAAATAAAAATTAAAATCGCCGGTTTATATCTATCTAGTAGATAACAACAATTTTCATAATTAAATATATATAAATAGTGCATGTTTTTCCTTGATTATTTTGAAGGCGGTGGGAGAGCCTTTTGATTTTGCCTCAACAATTGAATTTCCAACATGTCATATTCATATTACCTGGTAGTCATTTTGGAACTTTCATATATTGCTTTTTTCAAGTTTAAATTTGTTTAATTTTCAACTCCTAGTGTTATCAGCTGTAGACTTTTAGAAAGCCTTGCTTTAATCAGATGTGAAGAGAAAATAAATATAATGTGAACTGAAAGAAAGTTATTGACATTCCTCATAAAAAAAAAATGTTTGAGAAAAGCACTTCATATATATAAGACTAACTAGAATTTGTTAATAAAAAATATGTAAATTTTGTTCAAGTTCAATGTTTCTGTTCTAAACTCAACGAGTTACGTTTTGGCCAACGATATTGTTGTGGTTGAGGAGGCCAAAAAAGTATAATATACATATATATATATGTTTATATAGATATATATCTATATAATTAACAAGGTTCAACAACAACAACAGCAACCAGAAATGGGTCTAGCACCTATATAGAATTGGATGCCTTTTAACTTATATCTATGAGAAATTACAATGGTTTTTTTTTTTTTTTTTTTTGGCAAAAATTACTAATGCAAATCTTTAACAGAGATTATCTTTCTTATCCTTTTTTTTTTTTTTTTTTTTTGATACAAGAGTTGGTACAAAAAACATTAATTACATTAATCAATATTTTAGACTTCTTAAGAACGTGCATAGCATGATCATAGAAAAACATTGGGCTCCTGACCCTGCACTCTTCGGCTACACTTGTCAGAACCCCACAGGACGTTTAATTAAACAATTATACATCATTAATATTAACATATAATAAGGGCATAAATATGGTTATATTCCCCAAACAAAGAAGATTAGTTTAATCAAATGGAAACAAAAACCATGGTGAACATACAGCTAATGTAGCTAGACAAAAATTAGATTGAGTATGTTCCTTCCTAATTGAACACCATGATTATGCAAAACCCTCGATTAAAGGTGTCGGCCGCATGCTCCGGCAGCCGGAATCATATCGCCGACATTTTCAATAATAATCAATGGCAATCTTATCCGTTAAAATTTGTGATTATTGTAGAATGTATTTTTTCCGTTAGATATGCTGCTGCTGTCAAATGCAGCAAAGTGCCATAGCTGGGGACACCAACTGCCTTTGTACTAATTCTATGGGGACTAATATTCATCTCTTTTTTACTTTCGCTCTTTGGCCTTTATATATATATATATTGGCCGTATAATGGAGGGGATTTGTTTGTTGGTGGTGAACTTATCTTGGGGTGGTTGTGATTTCGTGACTTGCTGCCTAAACTTGGGTTTCAACTTGGCATTTGTTATTATCATTTGATGACTACTAAAGATTTATGACGAGAAAAAGCAAAGGAATTAAGTTAACTCAACAACTACAAAAAATCAACACGCTTCCTACTTTGTGATAATTATATATACGATAGAGACTCCTTAGACAATTAATCAACAATGTGAATACATCCATAGTCAAAAAGAGAGAGAGAGAAAGAGAGAGAGATTAATTTTCACTAAAACATGATATAAATGAGTTCTATATAGATACAAGATAGAATTACAATTTGGGTTAAGTTTCCAACACTATCAAATATCCTAAAATCAAAAGATTTTCTAATATCTATAAATAAAGACAAATTACACAATTGCTATCAAATCTCGTAAAATCAAGAGATTTCCTAATTTAAAAAAAATATAAATACATTAAAAACTTCTAATGAAAGTAACTTTACAAAAAAAAAAAAAAAAAATGGTAACTTTACCTAATACTTTGTACTACTAAATTTCACTTTCATGCCAAATGTAATTCATTTAATCCTTTGCATCTAGACAATGAAAGTTGATCACAAGGACTAATTATAATTAAAATCATAATCTGTGTTGCTTAACCCAATCGGTTCATGGTCGGCTTCATTAGTACCCTTTCGATATGCGTTGCGAACACTTTATGTCATGCATAGTGTAAGTCAATGACCCTAAAAATCGATTTTAATTAGTTGCAAAATTAAAAGTCCCCGCTGACACGGGAGATACTAATCCTCTTGCTTCTTAATTAATTAATTAATTAATCCATTTTTATTTATGAAAAAACACATTGTTTAAGATTTAATCCAATGAGATTCACTTTGGTACGTCTCACTAACCATTCCATATAAAACAAAGTGTTTCCCTTACCAAGTTTTCCACAGTGAGATAGAGAGAGAGAGAGAGAGAGATTAATAAGAGTGCGTGCAAACACGACATAGACAAAGTGAACCACGTTAGAGAAAGGGCTAATTGGTCGGTTGGTAATGTTTTCCAACTGCAATCTTCAGACCTCTCGCCATACCTTTCAATCCAAGTCTACAATCTCCTAATATCTCCCCCCCCCCAACTTTTTTCTCCGTCTCTCCAAGCAAAGAAAACACTCATTTCAATACCATAACTTTTTTCTTTTTGATTTCTCTCTTCGTTTTGTGTGTTTCTCCTTCTAATGAGGAAGCTTTGCCCGAATTTCGACCGCGAAGATGGGCTCGACACCGTCCTCGAGGTCCCGATCCCGGAGGAGATGTTTGCCTCTTCCAACAAGAGCACCCTCATCTCTTGGCAAAACATGAGGGCCTGGATGAGATCTTCCGACCGGTCGCATCCATCCAATATGACCGCCGTCTTTGGCGGCCGACAAGCCGAGCTCCAGCTCTTGACAGGCGTTGTCGGAGCGCCGCTTATCCCTATTCCAATCTCTTGTGATCACGAAACCACCAGCCGCAACATCCAAGACCACCCCATTGTAAGTGTTTAGTCATCACGAAAGAGTCGTGTCATTCAAGTAAAAATTTTATGTATTTTACTAATTGGGACATAATTTCTATGTTCGCAAATTGTGTTTGTTATTCTTATTGTAATTTTTTTTTTTTTGTTGTGTGACATGTTTATAGGAGGCTTCAATGGCTAAGTACATAGTGAAGCAATACATAGCGGCGACCGGGGGAGAAAACGTGCTGAATTCGATAGAGAGCATGTATGCGATGGGGAAGGTGAAGATGGCGGCTTCGGACTTTTGTTCGGGGGAAAAAAGCCTCTGAATACCAACAAGGGAGTGAAGGTCAAGAGCTTAAGATCACAAGGAGAGATGGGAGGGTTTGTGCTATGGCAAAAGGGGACGGAGTTGTGGTGTTTAGAATTGGTGGTGTCCGGTTGCAAGATTAGCGCGGGGAGTGATGGCAAGGTGGCTTGGAGGCAAACCCCTTGGCATCACTCCCACGCCTCTCGCGGCCCACCTCGCCCTCTAAGACGTTTCCTACAGGTACTTTTTTGTACTTTTTTTTAATTATTTATTCGTACATTAAAACTGTCACGTTACTAAAAAAAAATTATTAAACAACCACTAATATGACAATATTTAGACATTTATGGGTAATTTGGTAATGTTTTGTTTCAGTTTGTTACGGGGTTGATGGGAAGTCTTTACAAAAAGTAGAGTGGGCACATAGTATTAGGGGAACTTTTTCCAAGAGCACTGACGTTTGTGTTGAATAATGTTAAAACTATGTCAGCCGAGCCTCTGGCTTTTGTCTTTTACCTGATAATCTAGCTGGACACAACCACTAAAGTCGAACAACCGTATCTATTGGAACTCTCCTTGACCTTTTCTAGGACAATATAAGGTCCTGGAACCCACGTTCATCTCGATTAACCAACTAAAAAAAAAAAAAAATTGTTTGTTGTAACTATGGCCCACTTTACCATGGGTCCAAGACCACCATTCATGGAATTTTAGCTCTCTACCCAAACGTGCTTTTCTTAAACTAGTTTTCATCAATTCCATCCAACAAATTAGCTCTAGACTTGGCATGTTTTTAATATTAAAAAAAAAGTCGACATTTTCAATGAGCATAAACAACTTAGAAATAAATTATTGACAAAGAAGTCAACTACGTGTAATTCTTCCAACTAGAAACAAGAAATAGCGCATATCTTTTGCTTCAATAAGTATACATGTATATATTTTGCTTCTATGTATACATAAATCATAGACTTGCTAATTTTTGACGAGAATAAGATAGTCTAAACCAATTACTAAAATATGGATTCATTCCCAGAGAATCAAGCAAGTAAATTAGGCTGTATTTATATATATATATATATATATATTCAAATTGTCACAAATATCAAACCTCCGTGCTATGAGCAACCAACCAATCTTGAAAATATGTATATATATAACTTGAAAATCCTATTTATATACTTAAGAAATGCTACTAAACTTGAGGGGGAAAAAAAAAAAACAGAAAAAAAAATTAAATGGAAGTGGTGCTTAGCATCACTCACGATTAAATTCATCACTGATATCGAATAACACTGCTTCAGACATTATTAAAATAATTATATTTCCAATGTTGTCTAGTTTACTCATGTTGTAAATTTTATACTGGACAGGGTCTTGATCCGAAGTCCACAGCGAATTTATTCTCAAATTCCGTGTGCGTCGGCGAAAAGGCGGTGAACGACGAGGATTGTTTCATCCTAAAACTAGAAGCCGATTCATCAACCCTAAGGGCAAGAAGCAGCAACAACGTAGAGATAATACGACACACCGTTTGGGGCTACTTCAGCCAAAGAACAGGCCTGTTGGTACAACTAGAGGACTCTCACCTCCTAAGAATAAAAGCCTCCGGGAACAACGACAGCATTTTTTGGGAAACGACAATGGAGTCCCTGATCCAAGACTACCGAACCATCGACGGCCGGTCAACATCGCACACGCCGGCAGGACCTCGGTGTCGCTGTTCCGGTTCGGCGAAAACTCACTAAGCCACTCGAGGACTAGAATGGAGGAGGTTTGGGCAATAGAGGGAAGTAGATTTCAACATAAAGGGACTTTCCATGGACTGCTTTTTGCCTCCTGCCGATCTTAAGAAAGAGGATCATGATCAAACTTGTGGTGGTTTGGTGACCACCACCACCACTAGTACTACTAATAATGCGCGATTACCGTTCTTAATCCGGTCGGCTTCTTCGAGGATTAGCGCTTCGAAAGTAGCCGCCCTTGATTTGGATGACCATGAAAACATCAATAGTACTGATGATGATGATTATGATGATGAAGAAGAATTGTGAGCTTGTTTTCTTGGTCACTCTAATTTTGTACATAAATATTTATATATATATATATATATAAATAGCTCCAAGTTAAAAATACATGACATTTTGTATTGTTTAGTTTTACATTTCACACATGTTAGTATTGGTAGCATGATTGAGTTTTTCAGAAATAGGCACATTTAGCACAATCCTATAGCTTTACATTTGTTGCATTGTGTGTAACATTGGCCCAATTTTACACAGAATAATGTCATGATTCTCAAGTTTTTTATCCAAGTTTTCCATACCATGTGATTTGATCTATGAACTTTTTTTTTTTTTTTTTTTAAATTTTGTTGTGTGTTTTATTTTATTATTATTATTTTTTTCAATTGGTAACAGGGACGGAGAGAATGAAGGACCCGTGAGGTTTAAGCCTCCCCAATGTCTTATTTATTCGTTCTTTTAACAGTAGCTTATATTTTGAATAAAATTTCATAATAACCCTCTTAAATGAAACTTTGATCATAATGACCTCTAAAATTCCCCATTATGTTGTTATTAGTCACTTTCGGCCTTGGTCACTGTCTATGTGTATAATTTTACAAATTACAAATTTGACGATAATAAATTTTAAATGATCCAACCTATCCAAACAAGTACCATATCAAATTTTTAGCGGCCCCCCCCCCAACCCCCCCCCCCCCCCCCAAACCAAAAAAAAAAAACTTTTGACCAAAAATTTTAGAACAGAAATTAGAGGTTCCAGAGCATTAGTTATCACATAAGTCGGTTTAAGCTATCGCTTTATATTAATTAATTCATGGTGGAATTAATTCGGGATGTGAAAGGATACGAATAAGAATGAGATCAAAAGTGTTTGCGTGCCATTCCCGCTAAACCAGGGTCATAAATAATTGTCATTTTTTTGTTTGTCGCTAAGAATAGTTGGTAAAAAGAGGTCCTCTTTACTAAAAAAAAGATGGTGAAATACAACATTATTTCTTTTTTTTGTTTCTTTTACATATCATACTTTTATTAATGAGAAAGAAACATATATTTTAAGTGGTCGTTGTCCTTGTACTACCATGTTGATGTTGGTTGTTGAATTCTCCTGGCGTCGTCTATTGCTTTCCTTTCCCTTTGTAGTCCTTATTTTTGTCGTTTATAGTTTTCTCTGTCTTAATATCTTATGTTGTTCATTGATTTTGGTGCTCCTTTCTTTTTTTCTTTTTTTTTTTTCCGTTGTCGTCGTTTTCTTTTTTGTCTTCTATCACCGTCTTGTTGATTAGTCTTATATTTTCTTGATTGTTTTGTGTTAGGTGTTGTTCCAAGGTCAAGCACGAAGCCATGCCGTAAACAGTGGGTTTTTCTTTTAAATTCTTACCTATATTCTTGTTATTTTAACAACTAGCCCACACAAAAATTGAAAAAATTCATTTATCATCTGATGAAAGTGTAAACTTGTAAATCGCTCAAATCACAGACCAAACCACACCGTCGAAACCGTCTAGTTACTAAACCATTTAAATCATTAATTATTTGGTTTGATGTTTGATTTGAAATCAAACTGCTGAATTTTTTACTTGATTTGGTTGAAAATTTGGAACTACAATCCAAACCGTCAAACCGTAAATTCCTTTTATAATTTACTATTTTATATTTATACATATGTTCTAAATTTCAAATAGTAATTAAAAACAAAGTCTAACTTAAAAATTTTTTCCTAATTTTCTTCCCTTCTTATTCAACCTGGCTTTATTTGTAAAAGGCACAAAGATGGTCATAAAGATAACCTGGAGCATCTAGAAGATTATGACTTTTATGGTAATATCTATTTCATTTTTGTTTTGTTTTATTGTAACCATTTTACAACATTAAACTAGAATTCTAAATTATTTAGTTTTCATTGAAGTTTGATATGAGAAAACGAATATGATGGACTAAAACCACGCATACATTTTTTTGATATAGTGACATGATAATTTAGAACTTTGATAGGTCTTTAAAGATCCTAAACGTTGGTTTTCAAACCACACCAAATCTAAACCTCTCAGTTTCAAACCACATCAAACTGCTTGTTATAATGGTTTTGATTTGATTTGAGTTTTCTTAATTGGTAAAACGATTTGGATTGAAAAATGCTCAAACCACACCACTTTCACCCCGATTCAAATATTCATAAATTTTTAAATAGCCAGTACAAGAATTGAAGAAATTCATATTTTCCTCTGTTCATATCTGACATACACTTGCATCAAATAATAATATACCACCTCTAAAAATTAAAAATTAAAAATCAATTTCTCTAAAAAAATTTATTAAAAAAAATTAAACCCCACTAAATCCTTGCTCCGTTACTGTCTCAGATTGTTGTTTGTTGATTTATTTATTACTATTTTGCTCTCGTTTTCTAATGTGTATTTGTTTGTCGTCTATTTCGTTTGTTGTCGTCGCTACGTTTTTTAAGGTGTCCTGTACTTTAAAAATCTTTTGGTCTCCTTGAATTTATTGGCGTTTCTCACGTATATATGTTTACATACTGCTTTTATTCTCTTTCCATCGCTTATTCATTTTTGTCGTACAAAAATATACAGGTTGTTCCTTTCTTGACATATTATTTAATATGTGTCGTTTTATTCTCGCTTCTGGTATCGTTTATTATTTGTCGTCGTTCCTCACATTAAATGTGTCGTTTTCCTCTTTTCGTTTTTGTTAACTTCTTGTAATGTTGTTCTCCGGAGTTAGTTTCTAGTTTTTGTTTTCGATCCGCGCGCCCCCCCCCCCCCCCC
>BKCH01000487.1:0-47191 GCA_008635985.1 Ficus erecta
TCACACACTCTCTCTCTGACGCCCTTTCTTTCTTCTCTGCCGAACACAAACTTAGGAGAGAGAGAGGAAGAATTGCAGTTTGCAGAGAGCATGGAATCTCTCTTTACCTGCCACATAGCTTAGAGAGAAGAAGGCATGACATTCAAAAATAGAAGAAACCCTATTCTAAAAAAAAAAAGGAATAAATATCCCCTCAAAAAAAAAAAAGAAAAAAAAAAGAGATACATTTGTAAATGGACAAATAAGAAGATCAAATGGAGCATTCAAAGCAAACTATGAATTTTATAATATAGACCGAATTGGTGGAAGTGTGGTTTTGAATGAAAGTATTTCGTCAAATTATTAATGAACTGGGAATTTGAAATTTTTTTACGGAACCCAAGCCAACAGAGGGATATATGTCCTTCATGAGTATTGTCACCGAGGAAGAGGTGAGGGCTTGGGTCCCCTGCCCTTGGTCGTGATCCATGCAGAGGACGGAAACCGTCGGTGACGAAGGTTGCCGAGTCGCGATTGTGATACGGAAGCCATGGTCACAACACCGTCGGCAGCAAAGGTTGTGAGGTCAAAGAGAGTGGATTACAATCTGTGGGTCGCGACAATGCAGCCTCCATGGCGTTGCTCCCAAGGGAGTAAGATCCTCCTCCCACGGTGGTTACTGGCTTTTCTTTTTTCTTTTTTTTTTTAATGGAAAATTTGTTTGTTTGGGTTAGGGAAGAAAATGGTGCGGTTGTATGTAGCAGTGTGCACTTAAGTTTTTGTGCAACTCAAGTGTTTCTATAGTATGATTTGATCTTGATGGCATACATTTTAGTAATTACAGATAGTGTCTCTTAAATAGTCTGTACCACAGATTCGCCCTAAAGAAGTAAGACAAATATTTTAGGGGGAATCTGTAAGTAAAGCCCCTTTTATATACCTTATCGGTAGAGCTTCATCTAAGACCATTGAAATTTAATCCAATGGATAAAACTTAAAGGGTGTACCAAAAAAAAAACACTGATTTATAAATTGTAGCTAAAAATGAAAAATTAAATTCCTTATTTTTATTAATTTTTTAATTTAAAATAAAAATTCAAAATAAAAATAAAAATAAAAATTGATCTATAGATTATACGTAGGAAGGCCACCGGCGGAAGGTCGGCGGGGGAGGGGGCACCACGTCCGATGGGGGCTCAGGGGGAGGGAGGGTTGGGGATTTTGCCATTTGGCGATTTCGTGGGCGGGAAAGGGGCGATAGCAAATTGGGAGCTCGGGCGGCGGGGGGGGGGGTGACAGCTTATGACGGCTCAGGGGTTGGGGTGCTGGCCAATAGGGGCTTGAGTTGGGGGGGGGGGGGGGGGGGTGACAGCTCATGGCGGCTCGGGGGGTGGGGTGCTGGCCAATAGGGGCTTGAGTAGGGGTGGGGGTTCACCACGAGTCTAGTGATTTTGCAAGTGAGGGGTGAGGGGGTCGCGGGTCTGGGTCGCCGCCTATGGAGGGGGCGATTTCGTTGTCACCGGAATTGGAAGTCGCCGCCACAGGAGTCGTCGGTGGAAGGGTTGGGGTATTTTTATTTTTGCTTTGATTTTTATTTTTTAAAACTTCTCAGCTATGATACTATGAGCTAAGGTGCGTAATAGTTACGTACACAAGTAAAAGCTCACCATTAAAATACATCAAACGGTCTATAAAATGAGTTTATATCGATAGGGTATATAAAAAGGGTTGTATCACAGCTTTTCCCAATAATTTAATAGGAAAAAGGCTGTTGTAAAGACTCCTTTAAAATAATTATTGATAGGTCTTGTTTTATACCATTCATATTGGATCTATTGAGTGAAATATTGCATGTGTCTAGTGATTATGGTATGCACTAGCTCATAATATAATAGACTAAAAATTTTAACAAATTGAAAATATCCAGTATCCCATTACTCACCACATGTTCTGCCCTTCAATAACCACAAACAGGGCTTTATGGACAACCCCACCATCGCTGTTGACCCACTGGCCTTGTTGTTCAGTTACAGCACAGATCATTGAGCAAAAGGTACAGTAGAGAAATCTCCTGATGAAATGGCTACGAGGAAACGACAGAGGGAATCCCGATGCCTACGATGTGGTCTCCACCAATCCCAAGCCCGTGAGTAAGGATTTATCCGCCCTCTGCGGCACCCACCTCACCAAGAACATTGCTCAAGACGGAGAGAAGAAGAGGCAGTGGCGGTGGGTCTTCCCATGGAAGCAAAGAGGCTCAGTCCAGCCTTTTTGGGCAAACCCAGTCGCTGGTAGTGGGTTTTCCCTTCGAACAGGAGCTCCATGAACAACCCCACCACTGTCGTCGACCTATCGCCCTTGTTGTTCAGAGTATAGTACAGATCGTCGAGTACAAAGTATGACCAAGAAATATCCTAATGAAACACGTCGAGGCTACAACGGAGGGATCCCAATGCCTACCGACGCCGTCTCCATCGATCCCAAGCCCACTGGGCACGGAGTCGCTCTAACCTCCTCCAAACCCTCTACGCGAGGCCCACCCTGATGTGGCGGCGACCTAGTCGTCAGTGGTGGATATCTCCTATTCGTTTTCTCATAATTTTTTTAATCAGATCATATTAAATTTTGTTGTTGGAAAAAAAAAATGTAAATCTCAAATAAAATGAAAGATTATGTGTATATGAGTCTCTCTTAATATTTGGTGCACCTTATATCATAGTCATTTCCTTCCTCACATGCACGATCATTTTTAACTGTTAGATAGATTACAGACAAGTAGTTACTTTGAGGCTCTACCAGAGTCTTTTCCAATTTAACAATCACAAATGAAAAATTCAGTTTTTTGTTTTTCATTATTAACGTGTGTGTTTCATATGTCATTTTTCGTTAAGAATTAAATAAAAGAAAAACAGTTGAGAAAGTTCTAAAATTTAAGGAAACTGATGTTACAAATTAAAATACATATTGTGATAAGGTTTGAAATTAAAGGGAAAAAAAAAGATGAGATTTATTGATTAACAAAATATAGGATTTAGATTTAAAAATATATATATATATATATATATCTATATATGTTTATGTCTAAATAGGATCGTGTATAAAATGAGGATCTTTTAACCAACCCCTCCACTACACATTTGAAACTATTACACTTTGGGAACGTGGAGTGGTGAAGCTCACGATGTTGTTCGGGGGGTTTTTTTTACTTATTTTTTATTTAAATTTTTTTTAAGAAGAAGAAAAAAGAAGAACAACCTTTGACCTTTAATTTACTTAAAATTGATTAAAGAAAATTCTAAAATAAAGGAGTTAGAGACTCAAATTATGCAAATCGTGTTTTGTCCTCAGTATGAATGACCAGAATTTCTACTATTAGTTTTTTTGTTTTTAGTTTTTTTGGAAAAGAAAGAAATAGCATTTTTGTATAATTGTTGAAGAAAATACGCATATTTAAAAAAATATGTAGAATAATTAATATCAAATAACAAATTTATCAAGTAAAATGATTGTTGTTTATATAATAAATTTTCTATTTACTTAATAAATTTATTATTTATTTTAAATATTTTAACATCTTATTATTTACTTAATTATTTTCGTAAAAAATATTGTTTGTTATAATTTTCCTACTTTTTTTTTCAAAGCAAATACTAGTAGCAGAATTTTGATGTGTTTTTTTTTTTTCCTTTTTATTTTGCTAAAGTAAGTGAACATTTAAAAAATTCATTAGTAGAATATATATCAAAGAAAAGTTTCATTATATTTCTTTTAAATTTTTTTTGCAATGTAAATATAATATTTTTTTTAACGATCTAAAATACTATTATCTTACTGCAGAAACATACAATTTTTCCAAAATGATAAAAAATATTTGGAGTAAATAACTAGTAAATCAAGTAAAAAGTATATTTGTTAACATGTTATTTACTTATAAATTACTATTTATCTAATAAATTTTTATTTACTTTAAATATTTTAAGATCTTATTATTTATTTTCAATTAATTTTATAAAAAAGCTATTTACTATAATTTCTCTTTTAAATAATGGGTACCACATTTACTATTTTCTTTTTTAAATTCTCTTCATTCCTTTTTTCCGCTCTTACGGAACAACAAGTCACTTTTTCTATTTTCACTCCTAAAATCTCATGACATTCTTTTTTTTTCTTCCACTTTTCGTCCCTACCAAACATAATGTTAATGAGAATGAGAGATGCTTACTAATCTGGAGGTTAATATATCAATAACTTTTTCAAACCGAAAAAGGCATGTAAATACGATCACAAATTATCTTACAAATCAAACAAAACAAAACATATTTATTTTGTTATTTATTTATTTATTTTGATTTTTGTTGAAGGATTATTAGGATAATCTTGGAGTCCTAATTACTAAAAAAGGGAGTGAAATATATTAAGAACAATAATAACAATAACAATAACAATATTTACGAAGATTCGTTGATACGTAGGCTTCATCAATTGTAAGAGTCTTCTAACGGGAATAAGGAGTTGAATAATGTAGGTCTACCCCTTCAGTGTATATATATCTATTTATAAATCTTCCTTGTTCTTGAATATTTTGGTCAAAACCAGTAATCTCATTGGTTGGTAAAAGTTAGTTGCATTTATTTTAATTTCATAAAAAAATAAAAAAGGATTCTCTCTCTTGTAAGGGAGATTTGTAAGGCAATCCAACTCTATTCGTGTTAGCCAACAAGCAATTATATATAAATCATTCCGATTTATTTATTTTATTTTTTCTGAAATAACATTTTCTTTTTACTCGGAATTAACTTTATTTTATTGAAGAGTAATTGACCTAAATAATCATTGAACTCTTTGAAAGGTGACGGTTTGGTACAATGTTTTTTTTTTTTTTTTTTTGTCGAGATAATCTTAAATTCTTATTTTTTTGGCCATTTCAGTTCTTTCATCCAGTTCCATTAAAAAAACTCACAGAATGATCACGTGAGAAGCATGTTTTGTGCTTTTTAAAGGAAAATACCCTCATTCATATAATAACATTAAAAAAATAAAATAATAAAATAAAAGAGGAGAGACCTTCTCTCTCTCCCTCCCTCTCCTACCTCACCTCCCTAACAATCCAACGCCAACACTAGAGCCGGAGCCCGTCTCCTTCCCTCCGTCCCCCCTCCCCCGCTGGCGCTGTGATCTGGGTTTACTCTCCCTCCTCTGCAAGATCTACCCCCCGCAACGATCTGAGTTTGCCCACCACCCCCCCCCCCCCACCCGGAGTTCGTCGATCTAGGTCCACCCCCTCCTCTACGTCCTTCGCCGCCGTCCACCACCCCCCCCCCCAAGTGTTAGCCGATCTAGTCCCCCTCCCCTACTCTTCGCCGCCATCTACCCACCACGCACCCCCCTTCCCCACCCCCCCCCCCCCCCCTTCCCCCCCCCCCCCCCCCGCGTAATGTCTGTTTCGCCCCCCTCGGAGTTAACCGATCTGGGGTCCCCCCCTCCTCTGCGTCTTCGTCGCCGTCCACCCTCCCCCTCAGAGTTCGGCCGATCTGTCCCCCCTCCCCTACGTCTTCGCCGCCGTCAGCCCGCTACGCGCCCCCCCCCCCCCCCCCCCCCCCCCCCCCAAAGTTTGCCAATCTAGGTCCCTCCTGCCCCCGTGGTGTCGTCGATCTTGAAGAGAGAGAGATAAGGGAATTTTGTTTTTTTGTTTTATTATTTTTTTAAATATTAATTAAATAAGTTATTATTAATTACTAAAATACCCTTTCTAATTAGATCACATGCATTACACATGACACATTTTGTTAGAAATTTAACGGATTTGGATGGAAAGGACCATAACGACGAACATATTAAAAGTTTAGGCTCTTCTCGCCCCAAAAAATAATAATAATAATAAAACTGGAACTAAACCCTCACATTTTAAAAATGTTAGGATTATTTGGGCCAATTATTTTTTATTGAATAGAAAACATAATGGACTGTGACCATTTGATCTAGAGGCATTGAGTTGGAATGTTGATAGGGCTTTTGAGAGAGGTTATGAATTCGATCTCAAATATATATCGAGTAATTATGGAATGAAATGGTATATATATGTTAAGAAAAAAGTTAAGGTTAATACTTATTAGTCTTATTGAGTTAAGATTAATGTTTTAAGCAAAAAAACTCAAAGACCCTAAATTTGACATCAAATATTTTCATTTTGGAGTGGTAATACGATCTAAATTTATTAGGTCCCGTTTAGAGGAATGATTTACCTCGATTTAACCTATCCATTGTGAATGGATCGTTTAAAAACACATTTGGCGTAAAAAATTTTGGATAGGCCATCTAAATGCTATGCTGAAAGTAGCTATTTAGGTAAACTAAAGAAAAGTACCCCTCCTAAATTGGGGTTATTTCTTGTCTCATATATGATCGGGATAATTCTTTTTTTTACTTTTCTGTTTAGAGGGAAAGGGAAAAGAAAAACAAAATGAGCCCAATGAAAATACGCCATCAAAAAACTTATAGGACATTAAGATTCATGAGATTTATTAGAATTTTTAAAACACACATCCAAACACATTCAAATGTTTCTATTCAAATTGTGAGTATATCCAAATACTATTCGGATGGGAGTTCAAATCTTTTATTCTAATGTTTTGTTAAATGGACTTTTAATAATGGAATAAAATAATGAATTGTTGAGTCATTATTTTTTTGTTAGTTTTCTGTTAGTTTCGTTGTAAGTATTATTACTCATGACTTGTATTTATTACAAAACCCTAACACTCGAACAATCACACAAGAAATCTATTACTTAACAACTTTGTGGAAGACTGGGGAGAGAGGATAATGTTTCAATGAATCATGTTATGTGACATTAATTCTTATATTTGCCTGACCTATACAGATATATAAAGTCATCTCTTGGGGACATATCTAGACAAGTACAATATATGAAAAAATATCATCCTCAGAAGTTGACAAAGAGTAAATACCCTTATTTACTTAATTAGCCGTAATAAATTTTTTTTAAGAGAAGCCATAATATTATAAATATGTCAGAATGTAGAAAATAAAATTTCAGAGGATATCTAGTATTGTACATATGTGTATATATATGTATATTATTTTTAAAAGATGAGAGAATAATTAGCATCAAGGAAAATTAATACATCCTAATTAGATTGGCACCTGACAACAATATATCCCATACTAAGTTCTCAACTCAATTTTATTAATAGAAAAACAAGAAACAACCATGATGGAAGTATTCAAATGATAAAGATAATAACACCTAATAGCAAAGAGCTACTCAAATGAATAGCTGGTAGCAACCCCACAGGGAAAAGCCAAGACCTTCACCTCAGAGAATACCATCAGTTTAAAACATCTTTAGATAAAACCCAAAGGAAAAAACTCTAGAGCGGAAAAAGAGTACATAAAACCTTGGCACTACTTGTAAAATCCCATAGTTGGACAATTTGCTAGTTGTATCATTGCAAATTATCTCAGAACAGATTGTCAAGAAAAGATTAATCATCATTTAACGAACTAAACATCCTTGTACTTGTATTGGTTGACAGAACATGAGAACATAGAGCATCATTGAATCCATCTCTTCAGCAATCAGTTTCCAAATAATCAATCTCCTTCAGTTGTTCAAAATCTGAAACCAAACATATCAAATACCAAATATTAAAAACAATTGTTGAAGTAAAATAGAAAGGAAAAGAAAGAGAAATAAATAAATGAAAACTTTAGCACTCAGCCTTCTCATAAAATTCAATGCCGACACAACATTACATATCAGATTTCACAAATATTAAACGAATTTGTTCTCATAAAATATATGAAAAACAAAGCATTATAAACAGAATCAAATTTGGTAATATGACTATTCCAATTCCACAAAGAATATTATGATAATATTAAGAATATTGGTAAGGGATGTTCTTACCATGATGTATATATTTTGGAAAAGGACAAGTACACGTGTGAAATGGTGGCTATGTTCTAGCTTACTCCGAAGAAGAAGAAGAAGAAGAGGATGTATTTTCTTTATTATTCTGAATCTTCTGATCATGACCAGCCGTATCTTCTTCAGATCCTGAAATTATAAATAAGGCTTGAATTTCTCTGTTTCCTTTTTATAGGTTTTTCAATATTTATTATTTCTAGGTAATCTATATAAATAAATGTTGCATAAATAATTTACACTAATTAAATAAATTTCCGAAGGGATTTGAGCAAATTGAGTAGTATTGGCATCCCATTATAATTCTGATTTATCAAAGTCCCACTAAACAATTGTCACAAATATTCTTATATCAGACTTCAAAATATATATATATATATATATATATTAATATCAAAGTTTTCTGAAGGCGGGATAATGCATACCACAGTTTATGAGAATATCCATTGTAATGCTAAATATGGGCCGTACCAAAGCATTCTTACGCTCCTATTGAGATCACCCTCCCATAGTTCTTCGATTGGTTTGGCTTTTTCCAGAGTTTCAAAAACCGAATCCAAAACATATCTTTCAAGCCGGGGGTCTAGTTCTGCAATTATTAATCTGTCCAAGTTCGGGGTGTTTTATAGTTCCATGAGAGAAGCTCCTCATCTCAGGGCATTCACTCAAAATTATTTTCCGAAAATTAGGAAATTGTAACTTATTAATTCCACTAAGAAAGCATTTGAGATTGGGTAAACAGTGAAGAGCTAAGATTTTCAATTGGCTGAAACTAATCTCGCTTTCTGCAGCTAATTCATCCTCCATTTGATTATTGGCATGAATTACTTGCGTCATCTGATTGCATTTACTAATGAGAACTCTTCTGAGTTGGGCCAGACTTGTAGCTGTTGAGGAATTAAATAAACTTATCAACCTATAACATTTCCACACTCCAAGATCTGTTAAGTTTGTAACCACAACCTGTGAAAGGATTATCAAATTTATTAGTATAAATAAAAAAAACATTGTTAAAGAAGGTTTGTAATCTTGTATCCCCAAAGTATTTTAGTCATCACAGTGTCAATATAAATGTAGCATTATATATTTATAGATTTGTATCTTTTCTACAATAAATTCCAAATACAAATCCCAGCAACAAAACTTTCATGAAACTCTTATAGCAAATAGTTTTAACACTTGTGTTTTCTCTCTATACTATGCGACTTTGGACCAAATCCTAATGAACGGCATACCAGTAGAAGCAAAATGAATTGAATTACTTTGAAATTTCAATGAATGTAAAATAGTGAAGAAAGCATACCTTTCATTGAACAGAGGTTGTTTGGGCCTCCAACTCTCTTTTCTTCATCAACAGCTTGCAGCGTTGGTATTGTTGATTCATGAGAATTAGGAATAAATGTCCTCAATTCGTAACAATCCGATATTCTGAGCTTTAGTAAGGAAGGGAATTCAAGGCAATCTCCTTCACAAAACCTTGTGAGTTTTGGAAGATCTCCAAGGTTAAGAGATTCAAGTTTAGGGAATGAGATGATGTTCTTCAACCTCCCATCTTCTCCTACTGCTTTTGTGACTATCTGTTCCATGGCCTCACACTTTGATACTTTTAGCTCCTTAAGCTGAATAAGGCTTTCTGCCATTGCAAAAGAGAACATACACTGTACGTTGTTGCATTTATAGATTGTCAGTTTTTGTAAATTTTTGAAACTCATTCCTGCAACTACCTGTAAAAATGAAATAGAGCCAAATTGTTATATCAAGTTAGAGAATTTTTGTTACATTTGACTACTACTTAAAAAAATAATAGTAAATAAAATAATTGGATATGATACTGCTTCATAATTGAAAATACTTCAAATTCTGGAAAAAAAAAGAAGGGTATAAATATAAATTATGTGCTAATGTTTTTGTTTTTTTTGTTAATTTTTTAATTTAAATTCGTTGGTCTAATGTGCGTGCTGCATATATAATTCGGTATGTAGACTTTTCTTGGACTTTCTTTTGCTACATACGATGAACTCCACATTATTATTTGCTTCTCTGTTATATTTCTTTGTTTAAAAACTTCCATTATTGTATGTTATTGCTTTTTCTTAATCGGGATGTATTTGTAGTTATAGAAAATTAATGCTTTAAATTTTGAACTTACCGATATCTTTTATATAACTCAACAAGAGAGAAATTTTTACCATTTCTCTTGTGAAGTTTTAGAGAAAAGTCAAATTTCATGAAAAGATGACATGTGGAAGACTTTTAAACGGAACTAAACAAGTTGAAAAGATTCACTTAGCAAAATAATAATAATAATAATGATAATGTAAAGGTGACCTCAATTTAATGAAAGACTTGATTGAAACACAACACTATAGTTGGTTCTCTAAACAAATTATTTAATATAAATTTGTACAAATTCAAAGAGAAACAAAACAATAAAAAAAATTGTCCAAACTTTCGTAAAGGAAAATTTTATTTTATCTTTATTTTTATTTTTAAAAATACATTTTTAGAGAAACCTTTAGGTAGTAAAAGCCAATTAATTTGTATTTGTTAAAAGATTTAATGTAGATTCAAGTTTAATTTACGAATTTTCATTTATATATGTGGGTTAATATGGTAGTACCAATCTTTAAGTTTTTCAAGGAAAATAAATGATTTCTTTTAAATAATTGTATGATATATAAAAATAAAAATAAAAATAGCCTTATAAGTTTATATATTAGATACATAATTAATTTGAATAAAGACCAATGATGATATTCAATAACAATTTGGGCATGTGTTTGCTTACAAGTCTGGGGAATGGCATCTTTCGATTTTGTCTCCTCATGATCTTTAGCTTCTTTTGTGACTACAATTAGGGCAGTGCATGAAAACCGTTAATCCGCCTAAACTGATCGCCCCGCCCCGCCCTAGTCATTACCTGCCCTTTCTTTGGTGGGTTTTTAACCCACCCGCCTTCCTTGTGGGCGGGGACGATTTTAGGATTTTGATTAGCAGGCTGAACCAATCTGCCCGTCAATTGTCTTTAGTATGAATTTTATTATATAATATTTATATTTTTCCTTATATAACATTTTGACTTATGAGCCCTATTATTTACTATTACTATTATTTTTTTTATTTTTGCTGAAATTAAAATGTGAATGACTTACATACTAATAATACTATAATAATAATAGTAAACTATTAAAAAATATTCAACATGTATCCACTATCTCTCGTATTTCTCCTCGTCTTTTTATCTCTCATTCTCAAACTCTTAAGCGTCAAGCTTCTGTACATGCAGATGGGTATATACATACATAGGATTACAAAATCTCCATGCCTTATTGTGTTATCTTTTATCTTTGCATCTTTTCAAGCTACTACCTACGGACTGTTATCAATTTTAAGTCTTAAGTTTATTACATATTTGAACATTTTTTTCAATTTTTTTTTCATGTAATTCAATTCCTTTCTCTCTATTAAAAAAAAATTCTCTCAATATTCTCTGCCCACCAGCCACACCGTCCATCCCGTCTATTCTCATCCACCTCCAACCCGCCGAAACCGCGTATTAGTTGGGCGGGTATGGGTTGAGATTTTGACAATTTTATTGTCTTCTAACCCGCCCACCACCCACCCGTCACCTGTCGAACCCGCCCATGCACACCCCTCTTCTATGGGATCAAAGTTTTCTATGCTTAACTGCTTAAGCTGTTTAAGGCTTTAATCAAATGTAGCTATAGACGGTAAACTATTGCACCTTTCAATTCTCAACCCTTGAAGATTCTCAAAACATGACCTCCAAAGATGACTTCAATTTTGTGAATGACTTAATTGAAACACGGAGTTGTCATTGGCTCTCCAAACAAATTATTTCATGAATATAAAATTCTTACAATTAAAATAATAATAATAATAATAAGGTGCAAAAATTGTTCAACATTTGCAAATGAAATATTTTATTCTTAATTTTATTTTAGGAAAAAGAAAGTTTAGAGAAATTTTTTTGTAGAAAAAGCTAAATTTATTATCTCAAAAAAAACCCCCCCCCCCCCCCCCCCCCCCCAATTTATTTGTATTTTTCAAAGGATCAAACACAGATTCAAGTTTTAATTATGATTTTTCATATGTATATGTTGTTGGTGCTGGGTGAACATGATAGTGGCATATATAGTGCTAATCTCTACGTTTAAAAAAAAAAAAAAAGATTTCTTTTGTTGATTTATACTTTTCTATTTTTTATTTCTTCAAACAAAACAAACAAAACAAAAAACAAAAACAAAAACATAACAATACAGCTTAAGAAGTTTATATATGGGATACGTAATTGATTTCAATAAAGAACAATCATGATTTTCAATATAATATGCATAGATATATAATAGTAAGTAATGCTAGTAATTTGGGCATGTGTTTTGGTTCATTATGGAAGCTTAGTAAGGAGCATTATGTTTGCTCTTGCCTGATATTATATTCCGAAATAGAGAAATATTAATGAAGATGATAGAAGAAATTAAAATAGGATCAGGCAAATCAGTTCGGTACTTATAGTAATGATAATTTAATGAATTATATATATAGAAACATGTATGATATAATAAGTTCAGTACCTCTTGTCGTTGACTGATGATCTTGTCGGTGGGTCTAGTTAATCTTTAAGGTTTTTATTTGGCGCGCGCGTGTATATGTGTGTGTGTGTATATATACATACATAGAGAGAGAGAGAGAGGCTAGGATTGGAAATTTTGAAATTCTTCTCTATTCAAACTGGAATCAATAGTTCAAATAGGAGTTTTGGGGGAGAAAAAAAAATGGTTACGGTTTGGATTTCAAAAAACAAAAACAAAAAAACAAAAAAAACAAAAAAAAAAGAGGAATTTTATTTAATAATTCAATTTGAATTGTACATATCCAGATTGGGTACCTGAATGCCCCAAGATATATCTATAAACTTTTGCATAGGTTTTTGTTGCATAGGTTTTTGTACATATCCCTTCTTTTTTTTTTTTTGGTTAAGAATCGGTTAATAATCAATCGATTATGTTTTATTTCTTTCTCTACGGAATCAATTGATTATGTTTTGATCTATGTATAATCTTACAAGATATCTATCACATTCGATCGAACCAACCATTAGATTATAAATAATAATTAGAGAATGAAAGCCAAATGGAAATTAGTAAGGGAAAACGAAAGTAAGTAAAATAAGAAATTACCTTTTTGCTGAACAGAATTTTTTGAGCCATTCTTCTCTCTTCAACTTCTTCCACAGTAGTACTCATTGAAGGTATGGACTTGGCGATGAATGTCCTCAATTCAGGACAATTATAAATGTATGTCCTTAATAGTGATGGAAATTCAACATTATAATGATCATCTGCTTGACACAACCAAAACCTTTTGAGTTTTGGAAGACTTTCAAGTTCAATAGATTCAAGTTTGGGGAATGGGATCTTCTTCGACTTTGTCTCCTCATGATCTCCTGCTTCTTTTGTGATTACTAATACCCCTTCTATGAGATCACAGTCTTCTATGCTTAGCTTCTTAAGCTCTTTAAGGCTTTCAAACGTAGCTAAAGCCCATACAGACATCAAACTTTTGCACCATTTAATAGTCAACTCTTGTAGACTGCTAAACACAACCTGCAAAAATGACTTCAATTTTGTGAATGACTTAATTGAAACACAATATTATCATTGGTTCTCTAGACAAATCATTTCAACATAATATTCTTACAATTAAAAACAAAACAAAACAAAATGTACAAAAATTGTTCAAAATTTCATGAATGAAATATTTTATTCTTATTTTCATTTAGAAAAAAAAATTAGAGAAACCTTTTGGTGGTAAAAACCAAATTTATTTCTATTTCTCGAAAGACTAAACGGAGATTCAAGCTTTAATTATGATTTTTTGTATCTATATGTTGTTAGTGCTGAATCAACTTGATAGTAGCATAGATAGAGCTAATCTCCACGTTAAAAAAAAAAAAAAAAATCTTTAATTGATCTATACTTTTCTACTTATTATTTTTTTTCAAAAAAAAAAAATCAGCATCAGAAGTTTATATACGGGATACGTAATTAATTTCAATACAGAACATTAATGATATTCAATATAATATGCATACATATATAAGTATAGTAAGTAATGCTATCACGTATGGTACTTGATTACGTTTTATTTCTTTTTCTACAGGATCATGTGATTACGTTTTTTTTTTTTTTTTTAATGTTTTTATCTATGTGTAATCTTATAAGAGATTTATCACATTCAATGGAACCTATCATTAATAGATTGTTAACAACAATTAGAAAAATAAGTAAGGGAAAACGAAAGTAAGAAAAATAAGACATTACCTTTTTTCTGAACAAAATTTCATGAGTCATTCTTCTCTCTTCTATTTCTTCCACGGTAGTACTTGTTGAAGGTATGGACTTGGCGATGAATGTCCTCAATTCAGGACAATTAAAAATGAATATTCTTAATAGTGATGGAAATTCAACAGTATAATGATCATCTGCTTGACACAACCCAAACCTTTTGAGTTTTGGAAGATTTTCAAGTTCAAGAGATTCAAGTTTGGGGAATGTGATCTTCTTCGACTTTGTCTCCTCATGATCTCCTGCTTCTTTTGTGATTAGTAATACCTCTTCTATGAGACCACAGTCGTGTATGCGTAGCTTCTTAAGCTGTTGAAGGCTTTTAAATGTGGCTAAAGCCCATACAGACATCAAACTTTTGCACCTTTCAATAGTCAACTCTTGTAGATTGTTAAACACAACCTGCAAAGATGACTTTAATTTTGTGAATGACTTGATTGAAACACAATACTATCAATGATTCTCTAAACAAATCATTTCAATATAAAACTTTTACAAATTAAAAAAAAAAAAACAAAAAACAAAATGTTCAAAAATTGTTCAAAATTTTGTGAATGAAATATTTTATTCTTATTTTTATTTAAGGAAAGGAAATTTAGAGAAAACTTTTGGTGGTAAAAACTAGAACTATGCTTAGCTTCTTAAGTTGTTGAAGGCTTTCAAAAGTAGCTAAAGCCCACATAGACTGCAAGCTTTTTCACTCATTAATGATCAACTTTTGTAGATTGTTAAACACAACCTGTAAAGATAACTTTAATTTTGTGAATGACTTAATTAAAACACAATACTATCATTGGTTCTCTAAACAAATCATGTCAATATAAATTCTTGCAAATTAAGTCAAAGAGAAAACAAATAAAACAAAAGAAAAATTGTTCAGAATTTCGTAAATTAAATATTTTATTCTTACTTTTTTAATATACATTTTTAGAGAAACCTTTACGCAGTAAAAATCAATTTAATCTGTATTTCTCGAAAGATTAAATGCATATTATTCAAGTTTTTATTATGATTTTTTTTTCATTTGAATATGTAGATATGTTGGGTCAACATGGTAGTATTTAATCTCGAAGTTTTCCAAGGAAAAATAAATTATTTCTTTCAATTGATTGTCCTATCTATTAAAAAAAATTAATAAAAAAAATCAGTAATATTTGAAGGTTATATATTGGATACACTATTAATTTTAATAAAGAATCAATAATGATATTCAATAAAATATGCATACATAAGTAGTAACTAGTGTTAGTAATTTGGGCGGGCATGTGTTTGGGTTCTTATTCGGAAATAGAGAAATAATGACAATAATATAAAGAAGAAATTAGAATAGGAATAAATTAATGAAATTTAATAATGAAATAAAGATGTTAAAAGAGCAACAGGGGCTACCTTGTCGTTTAAGAGAGTCGGTCGTTCAATTGATCTTGTTGGTGGTGACGTCGGCATAAAGCTTTCCAGGTTTTCCAGTTTTCTAAGCTCCAGACACTCCAAGTCCTGAAAACTGCTTGCATCTAATTCATTAACAATATGGCTAACACCTGGGATAGACTCCAATCTCAACTCATCAGACTTTTTCATCAACCTTTGAAAGCCATCCTCATATAATAGACTTGTATCCTCGAGCCGTTTGACCCACAACACTCTTGTTCTTGCTCTGGAGCGACGTTCATAATTCCGTCCAATTAGAATGTGGTACCTTTCCAAATTCAGATGATTAAACATGCCTTCTGGCACAACTCGTATCTGTATATGCAAAACTCTAAGCTCTCGCCGATCTTTTCTTTCACTCAGAAGACTGGCATTAATTTCACCTTCAGTTTCCCACTTGAAGTTCCGGACACCCTCCATATACAACTCTTCTAGCTGTACCAATCTTGAGATGACATTTGGTTCAGTCACCTTAAGCCTGTAACAACCATTCAGGTTTAACAGTTTTAGACGGCTCAAGTTTCCTATTTCTTTCGGCAACATCACCAGACCCTGCGAATCTGAAAGATCAAGAATCAACAAATTCGTCAGCTCTCCAATTATAGCGACATCTTCTCCTTTCCAAACTCTCAAATGTAGTGCTTTGAGATTTTGAAGTGAACGAAAGAATGAAGCCAGCTTTATTCCACCTTTAACATCCAAACGCAATGCTTTCAGCTCTTTGGTTTCTTCAAAGAATCTATCGGTAATTTCTAGGCCACCGATGGTCCTCAACATTAGTAACTTGAGCCTTGGACATGCCAGCCTTTCAGGAAGCTGATCATCATTAAAACCACCACCTCCAGGCACTGCAATTGCATACAACTCTCTGAAATTCTCCCTGTTCAAGCAATCTTCAAAACGCTCATTCTCTCTGAGGCAATACATGGGATTCTTCTCTAATTCGGAGGCAATTGATATGGCAACATCACGTATAACATCATGCACTTTTACTGTTCCAGGATCATCGCCATCCGACAACAAACAATAAGCTTTGAGGTTATAAACCAATGATTCCACCCTGTCGCTTGCCTGTTTCAATGTACGAACATTTCTGAACAAGTCCAGAACCATAACATAACCCATCAGTTCCTGAAGAGACACATTTTCATCATCTTTATATACACTACAAATTAACAATAATGACTTTGCTTCATTTCCTAACTCATCGTAAACAGTCTTGAAACAGTTGTACATCTTCCCATAGATTAAACTTTCTGTGGACGATTGCTTCAGTCGTTGCAAGGCATCTCTCCAAAATGACAAGCTCTTATTAATCTTTAATGCTCTTGCAATTGTCACAATGGCAAGAGGTAAGCCTCCACATTCTCCAATCACTTGAGTTGCTATGGATCTGAACTCAGAGTTTTTCAGCAACTACATCACCCACAATTCTGTTAAACAAATCCATTGCTTCTCCGTTGTTTAAACCCTTGATCTCCACAGTAGTCCTCTCATCAGCACCCATGGCCCTGCATACTCCTTGGAATCTAGAGGTCAGTAATATCTTCCGTTCCTTGTTATCATCCTTGAACCGGATTCCAACTTCAGACAGGTCAAGCTCCGTCCAAACATCGTCTAGAACTATAAGAATCTTCAGCTCCTTTTTTAAACTTTCTCCTAGTAGCTCTGCTCTGGTGGTTACGTCTTCTTTCTCGAACTTTAGACCTAACTGATCCGCGATCTGTTGTTGAATCCGCCCAGCGTCAGGATTTTGTGATACGACAGCCAATATTTGCTTGTTAAATAGATTCCCTTCCTTAGCTAGACGTGCAACTTCTTTGACGAGCATGGTTTTACCCATGCCACCAAAGCCACACAACCCAATCATTCTAACCTCAGGATTCCGTAAGGCCTCCATCATTTCCCTCAGAGTTTCCTCTCTCGTCTTAAACTTTTCAAAGTCTTTTTGCTCGAAAGAATGTTGTACAGCAGGACGGAAAGCAATATTGTTGCCAAAAGTGTTCGCCATTTCGATCTCAAGTGCAATTTCCTCAGCCATCTCCTTTGCTTTCTTGCTTAACCGACGCCGCAATGCCAAGTTTGGGAGGGGCCAACGACATGAACACCTCGCTCTTGTGTGGTCCGGCTCGGGTTCTAGGAAATGCTTTGCCTCCTCTGATTTAGTTGTCGCATCCTTTTGCCAATCTTGAACATGCCCCATAATGGCATTTCCCTCGTTTTTGGCTTGTTCGGTGACACTTTGAATCATGTTTATGATACCATCTAGCCTTCGAACTTGGTTTTCGAGATTTTTTATTTTGTCCTTGTAGGAAAATAAATATTCTAGTTGATGGCCCACTGGAGCAAACATATAGTTAAAAACAGGTCCCAGAATTACACCACCGATATTAACAAGACAATCCATCACTAACATTATTATTTCAATTTTGCTCGTTGGTGGATCTCTGAGAAGGGAAAGAAATAGAAAAATATTAAAATTATGGACATCCCTCAACTTTTCTATGGTAAAAATTTTGTAATAAGAAAAATCAATGGTTATGGATAATAAAAAATAACCACATTTGAATATAAAAGGAAAAAAAAAAAAAGGCTAGAATTAGAATAATAACCACAAAAAGGGAATGAAACTGACATCGAAACATGAATTAAGGGGACGGGGTCGAAACTTCTTAGGCCCATTTTATTTAATTAAGATAGTTGTAGGAAAAAAATTGTTTAAATAGGGACAATTTGAGAAACATAATTTTAACCCTTGGAAAAAAAATATTTGTAAGGACTAAACTTAAAGAATTATATTAATTTAGAGTACTATCCCAAAAAATTATTTAAGTAGTTGCACATTTGAGAGGAGCTGACAAATTAGATAGAAAATTAGATTTTAGATACTATGAGAAATAGTAGTTGAGAAAAAATATTTCATTACAGGGGCTAGAAAAATAAAATAAAATAAGGGGTGAAACAAAACAAAAAGAAAAAAAGGAGCGAAACATGGACAAAAAATGAAAGTTAGAGATAATATTATTTTAGATGAATACAAGAAAAACATTTAAGTAGCCGCAAATTAGAGATAAGTTGGCAAATTATAGAGAAAACTAACTAGAAAGTAGTAATGAAATAGTAGTAGTTGAAGAGGGATGCAAAATATAAACGAAGAGGAAGTGATAAAAGTCTCTCTAGGGTTTCTATGAGAGGTCCTGTTTCTCCCTTTTGGTGAGAACTCTGTTAGCGACTATGGACGAGATGCTAGGGCGTTTGAGCTCGTTCTCAATCACGGAGGATGAAGCGGCAGTTATCGGTATCCCTGACGACGTTATAGAGAAGAGCCGCAAGGGGGCGAGTTTTGGCCTGATGGGGAGAGTTTTGTCGTCCAAACCTTTCAACAAAGGTTCTGTGATGTCTACCATGATCAAGTTGTGGGCTGCGGATGGAGATATCTCCGCCCAGGTAATTGATCGTGACATGTTTCTTTTTTCGTTTGAAAAGGAGCAGGATAGGGCTAGAGTTTTGGCGATGGAACCTTGGTCTTTTAATAAGTCTTTGATTCTCTTGAAAGCTGTTAATGGGGATGAAACTCCTAGATGGGATAGTTGGTTCTTTACGTGCTTTTGGATTAGAGTATATAATATCCCGTATGACGGGATGACTCATGAGATTGGGGAGAAGATTGGGAACGGGATTGGGAGGTTCTTAGACGTGGTTACAGATAAGAAGGGATGCTGCCCAGGGGTGTATATGCGTTTGAGGGTGCAAATCGATGTATCTCGGCCGCTCCGGCGGGGGGCGTTGGTGCAACTTGGGAGTAATGGAGCCAAGGTGTGGACAAGTTTTAAATATGAAAGAGTGCCAGACCTCTGTTTTGGGTGTGGTCGCATCGGCCATGGGAGGCTGGAGTGTGTCGACGACAAGATGCGGAGTGCGAACGCCTCCGAACAATTGCCTTATAGTCTGGATCTGAGGGCGGATCTCCGTAGCGATAGATCCTTAGGGCCGGGGAATGTCGGGGGTGGAAGATGGAAAGGGAGTGGCTGGGGCGAGTTGTCTCCGGGACGGGGGAACATGGGCGAGGAACGACGAGGATTCAGCAGTTCTCGGAGTCATGGGCAGGGAGGTCCGATCTTCTCGGGGTCGAGTACCCAGACTTCTCCGGTATCCATAAAGCCTGTAAGTCCGGCGCCGATCATTCAAGATCTTCCCCTTAAGGTAACTCCGAATTTGGGGGAGCCGGAACCTTCGCTGACAGTCTATCAGCATCGTGATTCGAGGGAGGAGATTGCGGTGCATGGGAATAATGGTATGGTTGACTTTGCTCTCTCGGGGATTATTTCGGGGGAAGATGTGAGGTTGCCCGGTCACGTGAGGGGCACATGCCACTTAAGTGATACGGGGAGTTTTGAGAGATTAGCATGTGCAGTAGGGGATCACGTCCAACCTTCTTCCTTCATGCCCAAGGTGGACCTGCCTTTCGTGGACGGCATGCATGGCAGTATTAATGGGGAAGTTAAGGCGGCGGAATGCATGGTGTTCTCGGCTGGAGCTACAGAGCCAGTTAAGAGGAGTGCTGGCAAGTGGAAGAAAGCTGCTCGGCTGAAAGGTGTTAATGGCGAAGGTCCCGTGTCTGGCCCTGATTCGGTCAATATCAAGAGGAAAATGGGATTGGAGTTGGCTGCTGGGGAGGTTTATAAATTACGTAAAATTGAGGTCCACTCTATGGGTGCTGCTGCGTCGGCGGAGGCTGTTGTCCAGCCCCGCCAGGGCCAATGAGTGTCCTTTGTTGGAATGTTCGGGGATTGGGGAATCCCCGAGCATTTAACAGACTTCGGAAGCTTATCCGAAAGTCTTCCCCGTGTATGGTCTTCCTTTCGGAGACAAGGTTGTTTGGGTGGAGAACGGTGAATTTAAGGAAGAGATTAGGATTTGATGGTATGATCCACGTTGACAGTGAGGGTCGAAGTGGCGGTATTGCTTTGCTTTGGAGGGATGTGTGGAATGTTAGCTTTCGTAGCTCCTCGCGTGCCCACATTGACGTTGATGTTATCTCTGATTCTGGTGACCATTGGCAGTTTACAGGTTTCTATGGTCCATCGAAAAAGAAGGCTCGCCGTCATGCTTGGGAGCTGTTGAAACGGTTGCGGTCGAATCCGGAGGTTCCGTGGATTTGTGGTGGTGATTTTAACGAGATTCTAAGTCCATCGGAAGCCGCCGGTGGAGGTGAGCGGGTGCTTAACGAGATGAGGGTTTTTAGGGAGGCCTTGGATTGGTGTGGTTTGTTTGATTTGGGTTTTGTTGGCCCTAAATTGACTTGGGATAATCGGCAAAGTGGGGATGCGAATATCCAAGTCCGTCTGGATCGTTTCGTTGCTAATACCAGTTGGAGACTTAAGTTTCGTGCAGCTAAAGTAGTCGTCTTGGATTATTGGGGGTCGGATCATAGGGCTATTTCCCTTCAACTTGTGCCGACAAGGAGGAACATTAATAAACCGATGTCTCGTAGTTTCCGGTTCGAGCCTTTATGGGTTAAACATAAGGATTGTCCTACGATTGTCGAAGACTCGTGGAAGACTTTCCAGTTGGATGGTTCGCCTAGTTGTCTTATGTCTGGATTGGCTGCTTGCGCAGGTTCCTTAAGGAGATGGGGGTCCAAGACTTTTGGTAATATTCCAAGGAAAATTACTCGCCTTCAGAAAACGGTGGAGGCTCTTCACAAGGGTCCTCGAGATTGTGAGTCTATGATCAGGATTCGGGAGGCAGAGAAGGAATTTGATAAGGTTTTGGGGTGGGAAGAAGAATATTGGCGGCAAAGATCGAGGATGGAATGGCTTTCTTCTGGGGATAGGAATACCAAATACTTTCACTCTAAAGCCTCCTCTAGGAGGAAAAAGAGTGAGATCCTTGGGCTGGAGGATAAGGATGGCCGTTGGAGAGAAGATGACAAAGAGATTAAGGAGGTGGTGCGAGGCTACTTCTCGGAGATTTTTTCATCTTCCCATACTTCTTCCTTGGATGTGGATAGGGTGCTTGATTGATTGACTGGAGGATTGATAGGTCGATGAGTGATTCCCTCCTCTCTCCTTACTCGATAGAAGAGATTCGGCGAGCGGTGTTTAGTCTGGGCCCGACTAAGGCCCCTGGACCGGATGGTTTTCACGCTATCTTCTTCCAGAAGAACTGGTCGGTGTTAGGGCATGAAATTTCACGTGTATGTATTGGTGTCCTTGAAGGGAAGTTCTCGATTCGTCCGTTTAATTGTACTAATGTTGTGCTTATTCCTAAGGTGGCTGCTCCTAGGAAGACGGTTGATTTCCGCCCGATTAGTCTTTGTAATGTTATTTACAAGATTGTTTCGAAGGTTTTAGCGTTACGGCTGAAAACTATTTTACCTTCCTTGATTTCAGCTAATCAAAGTGCTTTTGTCCCGGGACGCTTAATTACTGATAATGTTATTGTAGCTTTTGAGTTGATGCACTCTCTTGGTAGATTACGTACGGGCAGGAAGGGTTGGATGGCTCTGAAGTTGGACATGAGTAAGGCATACGATCGTGTGGAGTGGCCATTTCTCTTCGGTATAATGCGAAGGATGGGGTTTCCAGAACCGTGGATTAATGTGGTTTCCGATTGTGTCACTACTTCAACACTTTCGTTTCTGGTTAATGGAGATCCGTGTGGACAATTTTCTCCTTCCCGGGGCCTGAGACAGGGATGCCCTCTCTCCCCCTACCTTTTTCTGTTATGTGCTGAAGGTCTCTCGGGTCTCCTTGCGAATGCCGAAAGGGAGTCATCTATCTCTGGTTTCTCGTGTTCCCGTAATGGCCCTAAGGTCAGTCACCTCTTTTTTGCAGATGATAGCCTTATGTTTTGTCACGCTTCTATTGCGGAATGTTTGCACATCAAAGAGATTTTGTCTCTTTACGAGAAGGCTTCGGGACAGCTTGTCAATATGCAAAAATCTGCCATTACATTTAGTAAGAATGTTCGGGAAGAATTACGTACTTCTATTCTCGGTATGATGGGTTTGGGACAATCCCAACCTCATGATAGATATTTGGGACTTCCTACGTTTGTGGGTAGAGGTAAAAGAGAAGTTTTCAGGACGATTAAAGAGAAAGTTTGGAGTAAGATGCAATTATGGCGGGGGAAACTCTTCTCTATGGGGGGTCGAGAGGTTTTGATCAAATCGGTGGCACAATCTGTTCCAACATATACTATGAGTGTCTTCCGTCTTCCGATCGCTCTCTGCGAGGATATCCAGGCTTTGATGGCTAGGTTTTGGTGGGGTAGTGAGGGTGAGACTCGGAAACTTCATTGGTGGCGGTGGGAGAAACTTTGCAGGAGAAAGGAGGAAGGTGGCCTGGGGTTCCGGGATGTTTCAGTTTTTAATCAAGCTCTGGTTGCGAAGCAGTCTTGGAGAATCCTTCAGAATCCAAGTTCGATGGTTTCTTTAATTCTAAAAGACAAGTACTTCAGGAGCGTTGATTTTCTTGAGGCGAAGGCTAGGAATGGTGCGTCCTATCTGTGGAGGAGCATCTTATGGGGACGGTCAGCCATTAAACTTGGACTCTGCCGACGCATTGGGGATGGGCTTTCTACACGGGTTTTTGACGACCCATGGCTTCCTAGACCTTCATCATTTCGGGTGATAACAAAGAAGCCAGAAGGAGGGGATTTGCTGAGGGTTGCGGATTTGATGATGGGGAGGAATCGTGTGTGGGATATGGATAAGATTGAGAACACTCTTTGGCCGGTTGACCAGGAGATTATTTTGAGTATCCCTTTAGGCAATGCTTCCGGGGGTGATAAATGGGCTTGGTATCATGACTCTAAAGGTCTTTATAAGGTTCGCTCCGGGTACAGGGCTATTATGGAATCAAAACTCTCTGAGTCCTCTTCTTCCGACAATCTGGATGTTCTTTGTTGGCGGAAATTGTGGAGATTAGCCGATCCCACCCAAGACCCGTCTGTTTGTATGGCGAGCTTTTCACGAGATCCTTCCGACGATGGTTTCTTTGAGACACAGAGGTATTGATTGTGATGTTTTGTGCCCTAGATGTAAAGATGTAATGGAATCTTCTTCCCATGCAATCTTTGATTGTCCAACTTCGTGTGCGGTGTGGAGGAGGTCTCGGTTTTGGAAGGAGATCGAGGATAGGAGGGCGCGGTCCTTTGCGGACTTCTTACGGGTACTATCGACAGAAGTCACGTCGGATGATTTGGCTTTGGTGTGTTGGTTAGCGTGGAAATTATGGAGTGAAAGAAACAAGGTTGTTCATGGGGGTGAAGTGGGTGATTCGCAGGCTATTTTTGACCTTAGCATTGCTAGTTTTGGTGAATGGCAATCCCTAAATAGGGTCCCAATTCAACCTTGTGTTGTTGGTTCGGATGTTTGGTCTCCCCCCCAATCGGGCTTTCTAAAGCTTAATATCGATGCTTCGGTTTTTCCGAGTTCGGACCATATTGGGATCGGAGCGGCTATCCGTGATGACAAAGGATATTTCTTAGGTGCTATGGCCATATCAGTTGTGGGGTCCTTTTCTCCCTTTGTAGCCGAGTGTTTAGCTCTTCGTGAGGGCCTGAGATTTGCAAAAGAAATCGAGTGTGTCGATATTGTGGTGGAGACCGATGCTATTAATGTGGTTTCAGCTGTTGGGGACAATCGGGAATTCTCTACGGAAGGTCCGATTCTGGAGGATGTTAAACAGTTGCTTGCCCAATTGCGGAGTACAGGAATTTATCATATCCGTCGGAGTGCTAATCATGTTGCTCATCTTTTGGCCAGATTTGGCTTCAATTCTAAGTGTACCAATGTTTGGATTAGTGAGACTCCAAGTGTAGTCTCAAATGTTGTTCTTATTGATGATATTGCTTAATAAAGTGATTCTTTTCAACAAAAAAAAAAAGAAATAGTAGTAGTTGAGAAAAACTTTTCCAATACAGAAAAAGAAATAAAAAATAAATAAAAAGGTGGAAGTACACACACAAAAAGACCTACATATAAAAATTACGGGAGATGCAAAACAATTTTAATTGAGATGATTACAAGAAAAATATTTAAGTATTCACAAATTAAAGAAAAGTTGAGAATTTATATTTAAAAATAATTAGGAGGAATTATGAGAAAATCGTAATTCAGAAAACTGTATCAAAAAATGTCTGAGTAGGAAATATTTAAGAAAAATTATTTTAGTTGGGAAATAAAAGTTCAAACAAAAAGGATTAAAGAATACAAAGTAAAAAAAAAAATGGAAGAAATAAAAACAGAAAATAACTTTCATTTCCAAGGGTTACCCTTTTTCTCTATCCATCTTTTTAATATTTCTCATACACTAGAATTTCACTTTGAGTGGGACTTCGGCCACCTGCCACCGCCACCGCCACCGCCACCGCCGCCATGGTTGACGAGAGGGATCAGCGGTTCAGTGGTATCGATAGGGATGGAGTTGGATGGTCCTAATTAGGAGTTTCTTGACCAGATTTAACCCAATAACTTTCCAGCGGTTTAGGATCCAGTGAGGTCTTGGTGATCCGATAGTTGGTGCTCGATCTCTTACCTCTAATCGAGTTAATTGATTTGCCTTGAGTTGTGACATGCGGTGGAGTGGTTGTTCCACGTGAGGTGAGAATCATGTAGTCAATGTTATTTTATATTCATGTTTTGTTTTTGAGTTTTAGTTTTAATTTTATAATAAACGAGGTAGTTTTCCCACATCCGGTTTGTTTTTGTCTGTGTGTTTTGCTAGAGTTGTTTTCTAACAGTATATGTCTAATAGTTCTGTTAGTACTATGGTCAGGCAGAGTTTGTTGCATTCTCTATCCTGCAAGTGACTATCTCTCTATTAATCAGAGTATTCTATCGATTGTTGATGTTTTTTCAAAAAAAGCTTTGCACATGCTCGATTATAGGATTATCGAGGAATCCAAGGAATTTTCCCATCATCCAGTTTTGGCTTATCTCCTCCTCACTGAGCCTCATAAGATTATACTGATGAAATCTACTGATGAAATCGGTCTTATTTGAGGGTTGTGTCTCTTATACCATAGGGTTGTTTTAAATTTGATATTGATGTTTGTATCCAGTTTTAATTTGAATGATAATTTTCTTTTCAAAAAAAAAAAGCAGAAAAAAAAGGAATAACAAGTGGGCGAAAGTGGAGGTAGTGATACATTTGAGAACTACTCTAAAATAGATTTAAAAAAAAAAAGGGTGGAAGAACTCTAAATAAACTAAATATTTAAGTAGAGAAAAACTTTTCCAACACAGAAAAAGAAACAAAAATAAATAAAGAAAAGGGTGGATCGTAAATTTAGCAGGGCTATTAAGGGAAAAAAAATTAAATGGGCGATGTTTCAAAAAATTATATTATAGAGGAATAAAAGAAAAAAAAATTAAGTAGTCATACATTTGAGTTTAGTTGGTAAATAAGATAGAATATTAATTACTATTATGAGAAAGTAATAGTTGAGCAGCGCGTACGAAAAAAAATAAAACCACATTTGAAAAACAATGTAATTTTAGACTACAGCAAGAAAAAATATCCAAGTAGTCACTCATTTGAGAGGAGTTGGACTTCTTTAAATTTCCACACCTTTTTTTTTTTTTGGTCTCTAATGGTTCATGCTTTTAGTATATATATATATATATATATCTAAGTATGGTTTATGCTATTAGTTAATTACTATTTGAATTCCCTCTTCTTTTTTTTTAGGATGATATTATTCATACACCACCCCATTTTACTTTAAAAATTTTGTGTGAATAACCTTTTTAGTGCACATATTTTGAATTTTTGTCCCACTTAATTATTGGGCCGGACTTTTTTTTTTTTTATCAATAATTGACTACTTTTAACTCTCTCTCTCTCTTCCCCTCGTACTCTCTCTCTTTCTCTCTCTACCGTGCTCTCTCTCTCCTCTCTTTTTCTCTCATCGCGGCAGGCAGCGATACCGATGAGGGCATCATGCTTTCTCTATCCCCCGCACTCTCTATTCGCTCCTCAACGATATCTACCATCTTTGTCGCACCGCGTCTCTACATCGCAAACTCCGCCGCTGTCTCATGCCACGATCGCTAAGATATCCACCGTCGAATCTTCTTTCTCCGACTGCTTTCAGGTGGTGTGGGGAGGAGATAAAAATTAGGGTTTGCTCAAATTAGGGATTTTTCATACCTGGGGATTCAGAAGTTTTTTTAAAAAAATAAATAAAATTTGTTGTATTTGTTTTAGTTATTTCGATTGATTTTTCTATTTAATAAAACTTTATGTATGATTTTAGTTATGAAATAAATTTATTAAAGGAAGTGATATTGTTATGCTAATTATTTTTATTTTTGTATTTTTTTTGTTGATATATTTAAAAAATAATATATTAAATAATGAAGAAGAATGCCAACGAATATTCTACTAAAATACAAAGAGTATTCTATAAGAATACTAAAAGTATTCAAATAAAATACTCTCCTACGAGAGGAGATCAATATAGGCTAAAGATGACCATATAGAATATAAAAAGTATTCTAGTAGAATACCAATAGACTATGATAATCTAATGTAAAAAATTTGGTAGATTAAAAAAAACAAAAGAAAACCAAAATAAAATGTGATAATTTGATTAGACTACGAAAAGTATTTAAGTAGATTACCAAAAAGTATTCTACAGGTGGAGCCTGAGGCAAATTTCTCGAAACCTACCGGCCATCTATTTTGTTTCTTTTTTCTTTTGACTTCCTTCCTTGCGACGAGGGTCTCTCTCCAATCATGGAGATTTGAGTGTACTAAAATAAAAAGGAGTTGGTCCCCGTGGGTGGTTATTTTTAATCTTTCGTTGTGCTATTGTGTGTGTTTGTGAGTTGTTTTGAGTAGGTCCCTATCAAATATTGATCCTAAATAACTAGACTTTGTAAATTTAATGAAAACATCCAACATTTTATTTATAAAAAGTGATAAGTTAGTCTAATAATTGAACCAAAAATAAAAAGTTTACAAGGAGTAATAAATATTAATAGTATATTCTGGAATATGTATATAAGTTAAAAAAAAATTTAAAATAAGCAGACAAAGTATATTTTTGTTGTTGTCTAATTGCTCAATCTGTAGGCATTTTTAATGTTTCTTACTAAATCAAATTATGATATCTGATCCTAACTGATAGAGATGTAGAGAGAAACTCTCCGATATTTGTGGTAAGACTAAGGTATGAGACGATTAAAAAATCGATTGACTAACATTCTCACCAAAACAGTCCCAAATCAAGCGTTCTAAGTGTTTTTGGCAAATTGAACATGTGTTATCTCATCTATGCATAAACTTGAGTGAGAGTGTTGAGATTGTGGAAAATGTGTCTTTTCTAAATTAGGAAATGGAGTAATAGTTGGAAGACCATCTCCAATCCAAATACTCTTTTTTAGAGTACAGAAACTCTAAAATAGAGTATCTGTTATTTCAAATAACTATTTCATCTCCAACCCATTTACTCTATATCATACTCTAAAAGAAATATTCTATTTATATTCTTTTTTATAATTTTTATTTTTACCTAAATATTACTTTAAAATTTAATTAAAAACAAAAAAAAAAAACAAAAAAGTAGTTTAGAGTATGAACAGTATACTTCATATACTGTTCATACTCTATATTTGAAGTTCCATTTAGAGTATGGGTTGGAGATGTTCCCATACTCTAAAATGGTGTAAAACTCTAAAATAGAATTGGGTTGGAGATGCTCTAAGCATGTAAACATTTGTTGCCTTAGATAGCAATTTTGTGAGAATCAATCCCCAATTTCAAGTAAACAGACTTAAGCTAGTTTCCTTTTATTTTTAGGATGCGTTTGGCTCGTTGGTTCAACTTCAATTAAATTGTATTTTTTTATCTAAATTTTTATTTTTTTCTAAAAAAATCAACAAAATTTATAACTAATTTTTAAAAAATCAACCAACTCATACTTAAAAATTTCAACTCAAACCGTTTTACCAAAGGCATACTTAGGCTATTTTCTTGCTTCTTCCTTGACAAATACAGAGTTGCGCATATTAGCTTTATGTCTCTTCAGTGGGGGCCCCCACTGGCGACGTACCGTGAACACATCGTTAATTTACATACATATATATATATATATACACACACATATATATATAATATGCGCTTAGACTAAAGTCCTTCAAGTGAATCGAAACGCCAGCAACGTGGCGGATGGAGGACAACTCATGGCTGTCAATGGGCTTGTGGGTAGCTGGAAAAGGCAGTGAAGTAAGAAGTTTGGCGGAGAAAAAAATGTAGAGAAAAAAAAAAAAAAAAAAAGGAGAAAACCGGGTATAGGAGGTGGAAAGGAATTTGACGGGTGGCATTTAGTAAATAGGTAATATTTTGTAAGGACAAAAACATAGCCCGGTGGGCTTATTAAAAAATGAAAAAATAAAAACAAAGGGAAGAAAAGTGAGTAAAAATTGTTCTTGAAACCACATAGTAAGTGCAATGATGTTGGTAGTAACACACGGATGGTTGGAGGGTAAAGTGTGCATATTTAGCAATGGATGAAGTTAAATTTCGTGGATTGGGGTAAGCAGATAAGATGGTAGAAGAAAAAAATTAAATATTTAGTCTAGACAAATAAGACATCATTATAATTCTACCCTATGAACAAAAAATAATCAAATTAATCCGTAAGTTATCCCAATTTATTTGTGTAAGTAATACTGTTGATTCAATATTAAAAGAACACTTTGGAGCATGTAGTCAGTATGACAATGAAAAATTTTGTTGTTTGAAAAGATAAAGTTATTTTATTATGAGAATTAGACGGGTTTTGGATATATAAAAAAAGTTTCCATATTCGAAAAAAGAAAAGAGTCAAAAATTTGTTTGAAAAGTCATATTAATCTCAAGAAAAAAATAAATTGTAATAGAAATGATACATTCACGAAAGATAAAGAGAAGCTAAAAAATCTTAAAAAATGGTACTTTATGAAGGCCCTTTTTGTCTGGTATTTTCATTTTAGGAAGGGGTGGAAAAATGTATAAAATGGTGTTTTTGCTTGACTTATTCCACTATTGTTCACTATTTGAAAAAAGGGTGGACATCATATTCTCAAACTTAAATTGTACTGTACCATTTAAGAATCAAATTGTAACAATCTGGAAGTCTTCCGCCAATTGTAATATTGTCAACATAATTGCTTATAATATTGAAAATGAGATGATTTAGATAATAATTTGGGATGTTTTTGTGTCTTAGTAGGAAAATTTATTAACACATCTAAACATCATCATCACATAGAAATGAAATAAATTTCTCATTCAAAACATGAAAATTTTCCAAGTTGGGTATAATGCTCAAATTAAAAAATGAGAGAATTTATTGAATGAAATGAGAAAGTCATTTTATATTGAGAATGAGATGGTGATTGATTAATGTATAAAAAAATATCATATAGAAAATGTATAAGATTCTAAAATTATATTTGATTGTGTAGTCTTCAATTTAAAAAATGAAAGAGTTTTATATATGTTTAAGTTGAGAGAAGAGTAGTATAATAGATATTTGGCAAAATTAGCTTATTCGGGAAATGAGTATCCCAAAATAGCTAACTTTTTTGTGTGAAATTAGAGAATCATTCCATATTGAAAATGAGATAGTGTTTGAACGTGTAAATAAAATAAATAAATAACTTAAAAAAAATTTTGAAAATAAAAAATAATATAAAATGATGTATAATTGCATTTGAAAAATGAAAGGGTTTCATTTTTGAAGTGGAGGGAAGAATAGCGAAACTTTTTTAGGAAAAGTTTCACTCGTATGTGAAATGAGTATCCCAAACAAACAGTATCATATTTCTCCATATTGAAAATAAATATGCGATCAAAGTAGGTACATAATTTTCAGTTAAATAATCATAAGTAACCATATTTAAACTTTAGTAAATTCAATATAAATTAAATTGTTGTATTATTTCCATGGCTATTTGAATTCGGAACTTGAAAATGAAAATAAACTATATCACAACCATAGTTAATGGGTGGGGAGAATAACACCAACGATACAGGAAAAAACGAGAACAGATTTTAGCTTTTTAATTTATCTTGAATGATGATGTATAATTCACAGCCTTCATAAAAAATTTTATCAGCCTCTGCCAATAGGTGTGAGAATTTATATTCGTGGAGGCAAAGTAGTATAATTGATTGTTGCTAGGGCAGCACAAAATGTTAGATATTCGAGATTAGGGTAACTGAATCTCATAAAAATTACTTATTTTTATCTATTTATTTTGTTTACGGTAATTGAATTAATTTGGAAAATCAACTAAACTTGGTAAATAGATAAAAATAGATCTCACACCATCGTACTGTAAATCTGAATCCCTCCCCCACCTCTGTTCACCTCTGTCCAGCATCTTACTGGATCAAAAACCCTAATTCGTAACCCCCTCCAACCAAAAATTAGCCCTTAACCCTGTATTCCACCTCAAACCCAATGTTGGCTGTTGTCTGAGGGGTTGTTTTCCTCTCTTTCTTTGTTAGTTCTCTTTTTCGTTGTGGTTGAATGAAATTCATCTTTTAGCAGGGAAAAAAAAAAAAAAAAAAGTGGAGAACACTCCCCAATACGACATTCTTATTTTCAACACCTTTAGCTTTTTTTTTTTTTAATTTCGTTCTCTCAATTTTTACCGGGTTTCCCTCTAACACCGGTTTCTTTTTTCCTCTTTGTGCTCTATTCCTTCTCAAGCATTGGATTTCATACATAAGGCCAAGATTGGAGTGGAGTTTTTGTTCTTCAAAATGGTTGTGGAGGACCTAAGTAATGCCGATAGATTAATGCCATAATTATATGAAATCCTAATAATGTTTTAATTTACCGATCAATCTCAAAAGCTTAACCTGTTAGGAGGAGGTATGCTAATAATAGTTTTATATTCTAACAAATGTTGACATCTACATGTCGAACTTGGTTTATCTTTACGTTTTGTCATAGTAAAACAGATACTCTAGTTGATGGCCCATTCGTTACAACTATGTAGTTCAAAATAGTTCTGAAAATTACACAATCAATGGTAATAAGGCACTCTATCACTTTATTGTTATTTTAATTTTTCAAACAGTCAGTCACAATTGTTCTTTTAGTTTTACGGTTTTTAGGTGTGTATGGTTGTGAGATCAAAAAAGTGATAGTAAGATCAAAAGCTGATGCAAAAGGAAATTCAACAACATTCGAAAACTGAATAAGAAAATAATCGAATAGAGAAGAACAAATAGAGTGCGATACTTACAAAAATAGGAATTGAAAAGCAACTTGATGAAGAGCGGAGAGTTTTCCTAAAAAGAAAAAAGAAGAAAACTGTTCACTTTGGCTATTTGGAGATGTATTATACTATCAAGTAACTAGAAATTAAACAAAGACTAAAACTTACTTATATGATCAGGGGTCAAACATTTTCTTTTTAATTATAATGTCAATAATTTTCTTCTATTAATAAGGTATACAGTTATGTTGATTTTTGAATTATTTTTCTTGATTGATCAATCCTAGTTAAATTTATTAAAAAATATATAAATTGATATTTTTATTAATTTTTTAACGGAATAAGTAGCATATACTATTTTTTGAACAAAATTATTACAATAACCTTAAAAAAATTTTAAAAAACTTCTTCAGTGAAAAGAAAGAATAAAATCATTTTTAGACAAATATAAAAGAATGATATTAAACAAATATCTGACATCACATGGTCAGTACTTTTGACCAACAAAAGACCTAGACACGTACACTACTAGGAGCTCATGAAAGCCGCCAAAAATATAGGGGGTGTTTGGTTGATAAGTCCAAACTAACATTTTCAAACTTTTTTTTGTCTTTTTTCCCAAAAAGTTTTTTGTCTTTTCTGAAAAGTCAACATAATTTACTATTTAAACTTAAAAATCTCAACTTGAACTTGTGCACCAAACAGGCCCATATTCATTTCTTTGATCCCTCACTGTCGCGACATCGCCCGTGCGAGATCCGGACCATGAACCCCTAAGTATGCTTATTTAAACATTGTTTGTGACCACGGAGCTCTCGATGAGAAAAAGAGGACCGGTCCCCTCCTGGTTTTTTTTTTTTTTTTTTAATTTGGTTTTTTATTAAAAGTTGAGTGTATTTTAATCAATATTGTCCATGTTGTTTTAATAAAATACCCACACAATTGTTTTGACATGAGTTTCAGTGATAACCTCAGTAAATAAAGAGGATCATTTTGCACGTTTTTACTACATTCAAGGATCGATCAATCAAGAAAAAAAAAAAGGTTAGAGGATCAATCGACAATATCATAATGTATTGGAGGACGAATAATATATTTGTCTCTACCAGTCAATAACTAATTGACTCAATTATTATTATTTTAATAATTAGCAGTCATTTAAAAATTTTAAAAAAATAAAAATAAATCATGTTACGGCCATATTTTTAAAGTATCTGCCAAAATTTTCCAACATTAAATGCGACCTAACCCAAAAACAAGAAGTTAAAGATTTCAAATTTTGTTTAAAGACTTGTAAAATATAAAACAAAGCTGTACAAATCAAAAATAGAGAAAGAAGATAAAGAGTTGATAAAAATGCATGGGCATATAGCTGTTATTGAAATTTACCGAAGACCCAATTCAAAAACCAAAAGAAGAAGGAAAATATATGAATTTCTAAAAGGAACAGAGGATCCACCAAATTAAAAATAATAATAAATTAAAAGAACAGAAAGAAACTAAAGAAATAAAGCATGTACGTTAACGTACTAATGGATTTTTTCTTTTGTCAGAGGTAATTTTATATGCTTTAATTTAGGTCACCAAATGTTACAAACTAAATAAGCGGATAAGTTAAAATATGTAGAGGAAAATGAAAATGAAAAGGGAAAAAAAAAAAAAAAGAAAGAAAAAAAGAGAAGATCACCTTGATGAAGAGAGCAGTTGTTCTCTTTTCGTGATGAAGTTCTAGTTGCTGATGAAAGCACAAGTATCTCACACTTCTTCTTTAAAAAAAAAAAAAAAAATAGTTAGATGTAAATTTGGTGAATTTGTAAATAATAATTGCCAGGTAAGAAAAATGGATTTTCACTTTTTTTTTTTTTTCAAAAGATGTAGAGGAAGTAAACTAATAAAGAAAGAAGGAAAAAGAAGAAGAAGAAGAAGAAAAAAGGGGGATTGAAGCTTGAAGGTTTGTGGAATCGCAGGAGTGTGCTTTTTTCTCTTGAGCTTGTACAATATCACTGTTTTGTTTTCTTCTTCTTCTCTTAATATGGTATACAGTTATATACAGTTATATTGGTTTTCGAACTCTTTTTCTTGATTGATCAATCTTAGTTAAACTTATTCAAAAAATACAATTTGATTATTTTCATTAATTTTTTAACGGAATAATTTGCATATATTATTTTTGAACAAAATTATTAAAATAACCCTTAAAAAAAATTAAAAACTTCTTCAGTGAAAAGGAAAAAAAAAAAAATTCATTTTTAGACAATCTAAAAGAACAATATTAAACAAATATCTGCTATCTCATGGTCGGTACTTTTGACCAACAAATGACCTAGACACGTATACAACAAAAATATATTCATTTCTTTGATCCCTCACTGTCGCGACATCTCCCGCGCGAGATCCGGACCATGAAGCCCAACAAGCCCTTGGTGGCCATGGAGTTCTTGATGAGACGAAGGGGACCGGCCATCTCCTGTTTTTTTTATTTTTTTTTTATTTGGTCTTTTATTAAAAGTTGAGTGTTTTTTAATCAATATTGTCCATCTTGTTTTAAAAACAATACCCACACAATGTTTCAAACGTGACTTTTGGTAATAACCTCAGTTAATGAAAAGGATCACTTTTTACCTTTTTACTGCATTCAAGGATCGATAAATCAAGAAAACAAAAGTTGGAGGATCAAACGACAATATCATAATGTATTCGAGGACGAACAACATATTTGTATCCACCAATCAATAACTAATTGCGTAATTATTATTATTTTAATAACTTGCAGTCATTTAAAAATAATAAAATAAAATAAAACATGTTACGGCCATTTTTTTTTAAAGTATCTGCCAAATTTTTCCAATTTTAAATGCGAGGTAAACCAAAAAACAAGAATTCAAAGATTTCAAATTTTGTTTAAAGACTTGTAATAAATAAAACAAAGCTGTACAAATCAAAAATAGAGAAAGAAGATAAACAGTTGATAAAAAATGCATGGGCTTGGAGCAATTATTGAAATTTACCGAAGACCCAATTCAAAAAACAAAAGAAGTAGGAAAATATATGAATTTCTAAAAGGAACAGAGGATCCACAAAATAAAAAATATAAAAATAAAAAGAACTAAAAGAAACAAAAGAAATAAAGGATGTACGTTAACGTACTAATGGATTTTTTCTTTTTGTCAGAGGCAATTTTATATGCTTTAATTTAGGACACCAAATGTTACAAACTAAATAGGCAGATAAGTTAAAATATGTAGTTAAAATATGTAGATGAAAATGAAAATGAAAATAAAAAAAAGAAAGAAAGAAAAAAAGAGAAGATCATCTTGATGAAGAGCAGTTGAAGATCACCTTGATGAAGAGCAGTTGTTCTCTTTTCGTAATGAAGTTCTAGATGCTGATGACAGCACAAGTATCTCACACTTCTTCTTTAAATAAAAAATATAAAAAAAATAGTTAGATGTAAGTTCGGTGAATTTGTAAATATAATTGCCAGGTAAGAAAAAATGATTTTCACTTTTTTTTTTTTTTTTCCCAAAAGATGTAGAGGGAAGTAATAATATATTTTTACTGACTGATCATTCTGCCATCAAGATGACAGGTTACAAAACAAAACAAAACAAATTTTTTTTTTTTGGGTTGTTATTTCAAATATGTAAAAATAAAACAAAGTAAACAAAAATTATTACAAGAGGCTGAAAATAAAAAAGACCAATTACACATTTTCTCTCTGAGTTTAGGACCTTATCACAAAATATAATCAGAACTTTAATTTGTAATATTTTTTTCCTTTGAATTTTAAAAAAATTGTGAATATTCTCCCTCAATTAAATTTTTGAGACGAAAAAATACATATAACATTCATTAAAAGTATCGGTTTTGGAGAATTAAGTATAGAAATCATGAAATGATAAAACATTGACAGCACATCCCGTTATCCTTTATTAATTGTGAAATAACGAAATTACCTATAAGAGATATATGTGAGAAAAAAAAAAAAGATAATCAACCCCAAAGATTTATTTTTTTAACTTAATTATAAATATTTCACATTTAACATTCGTAAACTCATGTTTCAAACGAATGTTATGTGTATTTTTGATCAAAAGCAACTTAACGAATATGAGAGAATTCTCCTTAGAAAAAAAAATGTTGTTTAACTAAAATTGCCCACACTATTATTTTTATATGATGTAAGACTGTAATAAATTAAACATCAGTTAATAAGAATTATCATTTTGCACCTTTTTAACATATTTGGGGATCGATCATTCAAGAAAAAAAAAATAGAGGGCCAAATGGAACCTCATAAACGAATTTATTGATCTATTCAATAAAGCATGTATGAACTAAAGGATTTTTTTCTTTTTGTCTGAATTTATTAATTTATTTACTTTAATAAATAAACCAACAAAAAGGTACAACTTAATATGCGGATTAAGTTAAAATAAAGAAATACTTTCTAAAAAAAAGTTAAAATATATAAATATAGTCAGATCAAACATAAAATGAACGTAAATGAAAAGAAAAGAAAGAAAGAGGAAGATTACATTGATGAAGAGCACTTCTCCTCGTTTCGTAATGGGGCAAGATGAGCTTGTATTGCAGACGGTTTTGTTTTGGATTTTTGTTTTTTGTTTTGTTTTTTTTTTTGTTTTTAAACGGCAGGGGCCGAGAAAAGGCGAAAGATTTCACAAATCCTAAGAAAAACATGTAAAATAAAACAGAGTAGTGCAAATCAAAAATGGAGAGAAAGAAGAGAGCGAACTTCTCACCAAACAAGCATATTTTACAAATTCTTCAACAAATCAACCTTTTTTTTTTTTCGTTTTTGTCTTTTTTTTTTTTTTTTTTTTTTTTAATGACTGATCATTGTACCAACAAGACGACGAGGTTACAAACAAAACAACAACAAGAAGAAAAAGAAAAGAATTTTTTTTTTTTTTTTTCAAACTCGTGAATAAACAAAGTAAAACAAATTATTAACAAGTGATGGACTCAAAATTCAAAACAAAAGAAAGAAGAACAAAGCTGGGGATCGAAAAACTTTTCAAGAGTGTTTATGATTTTTTTTGGAAAAATAAACACAGAAGGATTGAATTCAATCGCAGCGCAGGCAAAGTGAATAAATTGGATAAAAGGAAGAGCAAAAAGAAGGGTGGAGTATTGTTTAGATGAGACTTAGATCAAGAGGAATTATTGAGAGGAGGAGTGAGCAATTAATTATTGGCGTTTACCAAGGACTTGCGGAAAAAGCTGAAAAGTATGCATGTGTGGACCACTTGTACAATAAAGGAAATGGGAATAAAATTGACAAGCCATGCAATAAGACAAGTATGGCGTCCACTTCCAGAAATTGTCGTATAACCCTGATTAAAAAAACTGTAGTATGATGTGCCACCACTAGCATTGTGAGTACTTGATTTGCTATATATAATAGGAACTATTCAGCAGTTCGAGAAATATTCGAATTTACCAATATAATTTCAAGGTGTACACATCTAAGAAAAATGTGATTTTCATAATGACAGAATGCAAAAAATAATCGAGGATGACTTTTTCTTAATCATTTTTTGTCAATTTATTAAGATTTGGAATCTCAAGAAATTTTTGTAAAACTTCCTCATTTTAGCTTGATTGTAGTAAATTAGGATGGTGATTCATGATATAAAGTGATTGTGTTAAAAATAAATTCTTTTTTTTTTGTCATATTCAGAAAAAGTAATTATCTTTATAAGATTGAAATTAAGATGATGATGAGGTTATTATCTAAATATATTTTACTTATCAACAAAAAAAAAAAGACAAAAAACCAAAAGCAACATAGTTTGAAAATGTAAAAAAGAAAAAGAAATAAATAGAAGCTGACAAAACCTAATCGGTGGAAATTTTGGATGATGCATAAGATTGAAACTCTCCATTTATAAATGGTTGGAAATAATAGCTTTGCATGTGTGGATGCTTTATTATAACCTTTTTAGGTATTTTAAGTTATAACAATTATTTTGAACTAAACAGATATTAGATTTGAAGTTAAAAAAAAGTAAGGGCTTGGCTGCAATTTTTTTTTTTTTGATATTGTGGGTGTATTATATTTTAAAAACATTGGGTATCTTTCTTTATCTTAAAATAGATAATGACTCTTTAAAAAAAATCACTACAACATAAAATAACTCAACTTAAAATTTGATTAGTAAATTGTAAGAGAGTAAATGGTAAACAAACTCTTGTAGTTATTGTTATACTATATGGTCTTAATCTTTATTATATTGGACGATATACATACCTACTATATTAAAAGAGGACAAATATCTTTTTTTTTACAATATCTTCTTCACTAACACTAGCATCTTCTCTTTTTCTTTTTTCTTCTTTTTTTTTGTTTTTTAAGAAATGTAGCTGGAGTGGGCAAATTTTATGACCCATGTGGCCTGGTGGGTCTCACAGAATTTATTTATTAATTTTGAGAAAACCAAGGCGTCTTCTACGTGAGAGACTTTAAACCCAGCTAGAGAGAGAAACTAGTCATGGTCAAACCCTCCCACCACGTGACATCTTCTTTTTTCTCTTTTCTTTTTTCTTTTCTTTTTCAAGAATGCTTTTATAGTTCGAGTGGGCAAATTTAATGACCCACATGGCCTGGTGGGTCCCACATAATTTATTTATCAATTTTGAGAAAATCAAGGCGTCTTCTACCTTTGAGACTCTAAACCCAGCAGATGGAGAGAGAAACAAGCCATGATCACAGTCTACAAAGAGAGAACAAATCTATAGAATTGAGAGTTGAAGAAGGAGAGAGAGACAACACAAAAACAAGTTCAAGGATAAAGAAAGGTTGACCATGAAATTGGTATTGTTTTGAATCAGATCTTGAATCTATTACTCATGTCTGATGCACGATAAATGCTCAAGCATTAGATCTAAAGCACATGTAGTTTCCAATGATGTTTAAGATCTCAGTATTCAATGGATCTCATGTAACTCTATCAAGAATAGAAGAAGTTCAATCTTTTTTTTTTTAAATATAGAAAATGGGTCTCTTTTAGCTTCTTGCTGTCGTCGTGAAGCTCTCGTTCTCCATAAAGAGAAAGAAGGCATAGCATGTTAAAAATGGGGATGGCTGTGGTAGAGGTTTTTGAGAGGCACTATCAATAGAGTCCAATTTTTTTACCATCAAAATTAAATGAAATGGTGAAACATCATGGGATTCACCTGCACATAACCGTAGGCTAGCCACATTTTTTTCTCTGTCTCTTTCTTTTTTTAATGGGTGATGCAATCTGTAAAACTCACATTCATTTTTTATGCTCAAAATCATCTTAATCATTTTTATTTTTACGGATTCAAATTTATTCACACACATACAAAATTTTAACGATCTGTTTGGTGAATGAGTTTGAGTTGAAATTTTTAAATTTTAATAATAATTTTTGTTGATATTTTAAAAAAGATAAAAAAAAATTTAAAAAAAAGATAAAAAATTTTTCAGAAAAAGATAAAAATTAAATTTAAAAATTTGTGTTTGAACACAAGTTGCAAACAAAGCTTAAGCTTCTTTTTCTTTGAATAAAAATTTTTCTAAAGATATTTGTTAATATGAGTATTATATATTAATGACATCTTCGTCGGGAGTGATGAATAGGTAATACAAGTTATAACATTTGCAAACTCTATAATATGTAAAGTTTGTTAGAATTACTTTTACTTAGGGAGAATTTGGAGCATACACTCCAATTAAAGTCGTGGAAATACTTTGATTGGAAATAAGTGAATGTTGGAATTGTGCGTTTGATTGAAAATAAGTGAATATTTGCATCATCTTATTCTCCTTAAAATATGAATAAAGCAAAGTTTCTTCACCTTAAATTGCAATTTAGATGGTAATTGAAGTTAAATCAAACTGAAAGAGTGGCCCCAAGCAACCAAATAAAAAGATGGAGCTACAAAGTACGAATTTGTTTTTTTTTTTTCTTCTTTTTTTTTCTTCCTCTAGAAAAATTAATTGTACAACTATGAAGTAATATTTAATAATTGGTACGAGTTTCTCTCTTTATATATATATATATATATAGAGAGAGAGAAGTGATGAGTGTTTTTCTCTCTGTAGTTTCCCCCTTGGTCTAAGGATGTGTTTTTTCCTTAATGTTTTAATTTCAATACGTTTATGGATAATTTACTAAATTTACTTAAGGTTTTTAAAGTTACTGCGATTTTATGTCTAAGGTTTAAAGCCCTTTGGGAAAGAGAATCAAAGTACACCCTTTTTAGAAATTGAGGAGCTTTTAATTAAAAAAAAAAAATCGGAGACAAGAAACAATTTGGTATAAAGTTAAAGACCAGTGGAGTAATTTATCCTTTTATTAATCATTATTTTAGTTTATCCACACAATGTTTAAGTTATAGTGGAAATATGCTAATGGTGGTTTGCTGAGTGATTCGGTAGCTGCATAATTTGTTTTATCTGTTCATGAGTGGGTCTTACCACTACAAGAAAAGTTCTCTTTAATAGCACAGAGTAATAGCGTGTTCCAAAAAACGTCATCATTAAGTTTTGGGTGTCTTTCCTAATTGGCTACAGATGTGGGGATTTTTTTTTTTTAAAGGCGGGAGATCATTTGGCATAATAACTTCCCTCCTTTTCGGTGAAACCCAACTAGAACATCTTTTTTATTATTATTTTTTTTTTCCATTTTTCTTTAAATCCAAAACAAAAACAAAACTCTCCCTCTCTCTCTCCACGATTTCTCATCTGCCGTCCATCATCCAGTTATTCAAATAGAACCGCCAAATTGGTTTCCCTCTCAAATTGGTTTCCCTCAAATTTCATTTTCATATATTTCCCTCTCTCACTAAGACTGGCAAATTAAGCCGCCTCTTTCCAAATAGTTTTGCTCTCTCTATCTCTCGCTCTCGCGCTCTCTCTCTCTCTCTCTCTTATAGATTTTTCCTCTACTGATTCTCATCTCCGCAGCCAGCACTTCCAGCAAGTCGAGAACGTATTTTCCTTAGACATTTCTCTGGGTGAGTTTTTTGTCTCTCTGTCTATCTCAATTCATTTGTGTCAAATTTCGCAGTCTCTTATTTGTTTTCAATGAATGAATCTCTACTTCGATGATTGATCAGTTCTCATTAAATGATTAGGAAGATGGGTAGATTAAGATTCACTTGTTTGTTTTATCTTCAGAAACAATTTTTTTTGTTAAGGTTTTTTTTTTTTTTTTTTTTTTTTGCCCTCTTTGAAATTTTCTTTGAATGGTTAGGCTCCTTTGTCCTAGTTATGCTTTTAGATTGTTTACAGTGTTTTTTTCTAATGTGTTTCCTCATTCTTTCTTATAATATTTTATCATTTGCCATAATTTTTCTGATGCGTCTATTCATTCTTTATTCTAAACAAAAATTTCCCTTTCTGATATATCTTATGTTCTTTCCTGTAGTATGCACTAGTTGGTCTGTGCATTTGCAGGTACTGGCGTAGTATTTTACTTTCACGATTCAGTTACCATTGTTGTTTCTTCCATGTGTTTTGTTATTATTATTTAATTTATTAGTTTCCTGAATTTAATTCATCTTCCCTAGACGTCAGTCATAGGTTTAATTACAGTTTTCAGTCTTTTTATTTTATTTTTAAATTTTTTTTACAATAGTGTATACTACTGTAATGGGGAAAATATAGGTCAGTAACATATTACATATACTATGAGTGACCAAAAGCCACGTCTCTTGTTGCGGATTCGTTTTGTAACTTTTAGATTGATTTGCGATACCTTAGGGTCTGGTAGAGGTCTATATTTTAAATGCAAGAAATCCTCTGTTTGTAGGGGAAAAACAAAACCAAACTTTTAATGTCTAGTGCATTCAAGATGATGTATCGGGAAAATGGGGTAAGTTTACCACTTGGAGTTTTGATCTTTTTCTTGATGTCAACCTTATTTTATGGATTCTTTTCTATTAATGTTAATTTACTAAGATAGGTCTCTTTCACACTTATTTGTTGCCTTATAGCTGCATAAAGATTTTGTAAGTGCTTCTTGCTTTCCTGTTTAGTCGATTATACCCTGTAATCTGCAATATTAATTGGCTATTTCAACAACAGTAAATTCATATCATTTAGCAATTGCAAATTTTGTTTTTTCTGTTGATATTTATTTTTGCATCCAAAGTTTCTTTTCTAACCAAATATAACAATATCACTGTTTCCTTATTCTTTGCTGTAATCTTTCCAAATCTTGTATGCTTTTACAAAAACTTGTTCGCTAAAAATATGTATGCGAAAAATACTACGCAAGTGCACGTAATCGAACAAGTAATATAGTAGTAAGTAGAGTATCGTCTCCACAGGGATTGTATCACCAAAAATATCAAGTAAAAGCTATTTTAATACCAAAAAATGAATGAAACAAAAAAGGTTTGATTTGAAAATTCAATAAAGATTATGTAGCAACTAAAAGCAAAGCAACAAAACAAAATTAATGAAAAGAACGGGGTTGCAGTTGAATTTGGGAAACCAATGGATTAAACAAGCTAGGACACCTAATTTCACCTTAGTTGCAGGTCTACTACACGAATGCTACTAGAATGCTATAGCATATTATGCGCCTGTTAACCAAACCTCCATTTTGATGCATAAAAATCTTCTGAATTATTATGACTAATTCCTCAAACATTTTTCAACATATTCCTATGTGAATTCAGCTCTTAGAATGCAATTTTAAGGCTCGGGTCTTGTGGGTTATGCAAGATGAACAATATATTCCTATACCATTCACAAATCAATAAACCTATACAAGCATATTGAACTTGCATCATTCATGTCATTTCCAACTTAAATTAACCCTTCCGGTATTAATCTAAATCTGTTTTCCTATAATCGATGGCCAATCAGAAAATAGAAATAAGCATCACACACACATGAATGAACAAGAGCAGAACATTATCTAGCACTCCAACATCAACATAACATTCCTACAACCTTGGTTCCATTAGGGTCCTAGCTAAACAATTTAGTTCATAATTTGGATTACAAAAACAAACTTAAAAATGTCATCCATTGTTCAACAGAAAATGAAAATCCGAAAATAAATCAAGGAAAGATTAAGAGGAAGAAAAACTCCCATTGGCTCAAGATGGTTCTTCTCGTCCTTACGTCCCTCTCCCTCTGAGCTTGGATTCCAAAATAGATGTGAAAATGGAAGCTCCAACTTCAGCTAAGCTCTCTCTCTCTCTTGCCCAAAAATGGTCGATTTTCTTCTCTGGCTCCTCTCTTTTTCTCTCTTCTCGCAGCTACTTCATCTCTGGTTTTTGGGTCTCCAACTCTCTGCCCTGTTCTTCACGACCCACCCCTTCCTTTTTGTTCGAACTCCAGGTGGAGAGAAGGCGCGCCTCAGCACGCAAGAGCGCGCGGCCGCGCGCTGGCTGGACACAAGCGCTGGTGGGCGCGCGGTGGTGGGCGCGCGCTGGTGGGCGCGCGGTGCTGGGCGCGCGCTGGTGGGCGCGCCCGCACCTCCGCTGCGGGCTAAAATTTGGAATTCGCCCAGAAATGCCCAGAAATTCGCCCAGAAATGCTCTAAAAATCCAAAACAAATCACTAAGAAATAATAAAAGTGCTCTTAGCTAAGCAAATTTGGACTAGAAAAACATTGGATAACTCTAATGTCTTAGAGTTATCACACCCCCAAACTTAAAACATTGCTTGTCCTCAAGCAAAACAGAAACAACAGCAAAAACATGACGCAAAACAAAAACAGAGAAAAACAAAAGTACGCACTTTGTGGAAAAATTTTCACAGGGGCTGCCTTCAAGAGATGGGTTAAAAACATACCTAAAAGAGAAACACCATACTCATACAGGTGCTGATTTTTTTTAAATTCAAAAGATTACTTCTTCTCAAATTGGACCTGCTTTGTGAGTGTGTGAGCACCAAGTGCTATTTCATCAATGACAAAATAAATAGAACCAAGCACACTTATTTTAATCAAAACGTTTTCAAATTAAAGCTCAAACTCCATAAGCTTGCTTTTCAAAACTCTCTCCACTAATGCCGATTAACATCTAACCAAAGATCAATAGGACTTCATTGTGGTTGTGATGATGGGCCAGGATGAAGGTAGGGTACATGGATGCATTTTTGGCTCATCTCACCCTAGAACACATCAATACTCTAGGACCTTAAAGCACAAACAGTGTCTCAAAATAGCACACCCCCAAACTTAGTTATTACTTCCTCTTGCCATTTATTTATTTTTTTATTTTTTTTTATTTTTTTTATTTTTTTTTACTTCCTTGTCATGCCACAATTGCCTTTTTACGCGAATGCCAACATTTGTGATGAAGTCACCCGGTTACTCAACAAAGTCGCAATTCAAGTTTTTTTTTTTTTTTTTTTTTTTTTTTTACTTGCTCATGCTTCGGTTTACCGTTTGACGCAAAAATGAACATGGGGCTCATGAACACTCCTGGTTACTAAGCAATCCAAAACAGCGGAGCAAAAATTTTTATTTTTATTTTTATTTTTTTGACTTGCTCATGCTTCGGTTTACCGTTTGACGCAAAAATGAACATGGGGCTCATGAACACTCCTGGTTACTAAGCAATCCAAAACAGCGGAGCAAAAATTTTTATTTTTATTTTTATTTTTATTTTTAACAAGTTTTCCACACCCCCAAACTTAAAATCAACATTGCCCTCAATGTTGTAAGAGCAATGTCCTAGAATAACATATGCTTAGGGGAGAAGGGTAACCAAGTGAAAACTTTTTATTAAAATATGCTACACTAAAGCTATGAGAACAAGAAAGAGGTAAGAACAGGCTCAAAAGGGGGTATACAATGGCTGAAAACTGTGCAAGGTGGGCTTGAAAGGCTCAATCGGTCCAAAAATTAGCCTACATCATATCGTTGGTCACATGCTCATCAAAACTTTCGTCTCAAGAATTTATTAAGCAAGTTCTAGAGTTTGTAGTGCTTGGTCTAAGGAATCATTAAGGCTATAACACACGGTGTAGTACATAATGTTAATAGGAATCACAATCAAAGAACAAAGCCCGCAATTGAATAGCAAAACTAACACCTGATGAATGCAATGTTTTTCCAACAAGTACACCTAACCCATGCATACCATCATTGGCCAAGGCAAATTTCCACAAAGTTGAAACAAGAAAAGTCAAACAACAGAAATAAAACAGAACAAAAGAACAGACATTAATGCAAGAATAAAAATGAAAACAGTAAAAGAAGCTACGGTACGCAACAAGGAAAAGGCAAAACATGGATATGTATGTACAAGACAATAAAAGAGGAGGCGAAAACATCCCTGAATTGCTGAAAACAGGGCCATCAACTCTTCCATTTCCAGTTTAGGGCGCTGCGCTCGTGCGTCCCATCAGAAACATATCACAAATCTGCCTCCATTGCATTTGTTCATTCTCTCACTGCACAGAGACATATCCAATATTAATTCCACAAGCTAACAAACAACTAAACTACACACATAAAAACTAAAAAGAACAAAGAAACAAAATAAATGCAGACATCAACTAGCACAAAAAATAAATAAAATAAAATAAAATAAAATTTCAAAAACAGCATTTGGGTTGCCTCCCAAAAGCGCTTGTTTTTAAGTCATCAGCCTGACTATGCGGCATTTCAAGCATCCCGAAGCGATATGGAGGTTCTCTGACGGCTGAAACCATCACCCCAGTAATGCTTAAGTCGCTGTCCATTCATTTTGAAAGTTCTCCCTGAGTTTTCTGCAGCATGTCTTTCTGACAAATAATTTTTTCTACAGCAAAACCTCCAAAGTGCAGCCGGTATCCTATGAATCCCGTTTTTTTTTTTTCGCTTTTCTTTCTGCTACCACTATCCCTCAAGTGTGTAGGTAGAGTTTTTAGTTCCAAAATAGGTGATTCAACAACAGATGGTTTGTGGGATTTAAAGACCCATTCTGACAACTCCAGTGATTCGAAGTGCTTCCCTCCTCTAACTGCCGTATGCTTGCTCTCCATCCAAGACACTTGATTATCACTAGCTTCATCATCTTCATTTGACACAGCCAAATCATCTTCATTTATCATCTTTGGAGAGCATTTCTTCTCAAACTCAGCAGCCACTAATGAATCCAGAACATTGATGGCTGAACACTCCTCAACATCATTAACAAAATGCATAGCCTTGAAGACGTTGAAGGTAACCTGTTGATCGTGAACTCTCATGGTTAATTCACCCTTCTGCACATCAATCAAGGTCCTACCAGTAGCCAAAAATGGTCTTCCCAGTATAATCGGCACGTCCTTATCTGCCTCATAATCTAACACAATAAAATCTGCTGGAAAAATGAATTTGTCCACTTGCACTAGCACATCTTCAATTTTTCCTTTCGGATGAGCCAAGGACCTATCCGCCAATTGCAAAGTGACTGTAGTAGGTCTTGCTTCCCCAATTCCCAGCTTTTTAAATATAGACATGGGCATCAGATTTATACTTGCTCCTAGGTCACATAATGCCCTTCCAAAGTACCGGTTCCCAATGGAGCATGGTATGGTGAAACTGCCAGGATCTTTCAGCTTAGGTGGCAGCTTGTTCTTCAATATCGCACTGCACTCTTCAGTTAGTGCCACCGTCTCAAATTCCCCAAATCGACGCTTCTTAGTGACCAAGTCTTTCATGAACTTGGCATAATGAGGCATTTGCTCCAAGGCTTCAACAAGAGGTATGTTGATGTGAAGCTGCTTCAAGACATCCAGAAATTTACGAAATTGACCATCCTTTTGCTGCTTTTGGAAACGCTGAGGAAATGGTGGAGGAGGTCTGATTTCGCTGCTTTCTGCTGCTCCGAATGCTGTGTAAATGCTGTAGCATTTTCTGCAGCAGAATCTGATGGCTGATTTTTCACCAGAATTTCTTCATCTTGAAACGGCTCATCTTGTTCTTGGATTGAAGTGGGCTTGTTCTGTACAACTTTTGGCTTTTGGCTTCGCTCGATCTCCCTTCCATTTCTTAATAAGATTGCCTTGCAGTGTTCTTTTCCTTCCCTCCTTGGATCTTCAGTATTACTTGGAAGAGAGCCTTGCGGCCTAACATTCAAGGCGTTAGCAATCTGCCCAATCTGATTCTCCAAGGTTCTCAATGTTGCATCATGACTTTGAATTCTAGCATCATTCCTTGCTATATATTCCTTGATCAAAGTCTCCAATGAGCTAGATGAGTCCATAGCTTGAGTTCTTGGTTGTTGAGATGGAAAGCCAGGAGGGTGAGA
>BKCH01000488.1:0-5000 GCA_008635985.1 Ficus erecta
ATTTCTTGAAAATTACCGATAGACATCTTATACAGATAAGATACCTGATTAGATAATATTTGTGTAACAATTTATGTTATAGGGTTTACATATATCCATAATTGCTGTTATAATTGAAATTGATAAGGATTTTTTTTTTATTGAAAAAAAAATCCTTATCAATTTCAATTTTATTATATCATTAGGGAAACGCAATTTTAGATTCAAATTCAAGAATCGTTCATGAATTTACAATCAATAGTTAATGGTTCAAATTTGTCCTGAATTTTTGTTTTTCTTTTGTGACTGAAAACTCTATTTGTTTTCTTTTTCAATAGAAAGGGGAAAGAAAGTCTTTAGATATTCGTGATTTTAAGATACAATCAATCGAAAGGATTGATCCCTTCCAAACAAAAAAGGAAGGTTTTTTTTTAGGAAAGGTATTAAAGAAAACGAGATTCAAAATACAAGTACAATAAAAAAAAGCAAAAGGGGAGATTTTGTCATATATTTTAGATCGTTTTGGCGGCATGGCCGAGCGGTAAGGCGGGGGACTGCAAATCCTTTTTCCCCAGTTCAAATCCGGGTGTCGCCTAATCAATAAAAGAATCGAAATACCTTATTTTGTCTTGTTGATATAACTTGAAAAATCTTTTTTTTCCAGCAGAAGCAAGCAGAGGAAAAGGACTTTGGATACTTGCTTGATTCTTAAGTATCTAGAAGGGTTCTACTCTAATCAAATGAAAATGCTTTAAATACTTTAAATCCTTTCGCTAGAGGTTAAGAAAAGATTATAGTCGTGAAAAAGAACTGGTAAATTTTGATATGATAGCCCTTTCACTACTAATGTAGTGTCTACTGACTGGGTCTTGAATTAGATTGGATAGACGGACGGAGAATCTAATTAAATTATTAGTTGCGGAAAGAGCAGAAGATACTTTGTATACATACTCATGAAAGTATATGAGTACTCTGACATCCATTCAATAGTAATTAATTCGATTGAATGGATAATTGGCTTTTTCTTTAACTTTATTTATATATGCTTTTAGTTTATATATTTTTACTTAATTTATATATTCTATATTAAAGTTTTAATTTAACTGAAGTACAAAAATCAATTTTAAATTTTTGATAATCTTGAGTCAAGAACGTAATAGGACGTTTTCGATTGGTTCATAGTGACAATCGAAGATGGTAAGATTGAGATCAAATAAATGGGAAAAATCGAAAAGAAATAAAGAAATAAAAATAGGGGTATGCGATAGATAATGATCTATCTTGATTCTATATTTTTTTATACTTTTGACTTAAGGGCGACAAAAGAAAGAACGGGTCTTATTATTCTGACATATTATTAACATAACATTCCTTTGATACTTCTGAGACGTCAAAGGTTGTCTCTACGTATTTTGCTTGTACTTAATGTTTTCCGATTATACTAGAAATCTTCGAGTATAATCATTAGAACTTGGTCTAATTGAATTTATTGGATTGTTTCATCAATGGTGTTGGATCATAACTCCCTTTTGACTCTTCGCTGGTAATTCTACTATTATTAGTGAACAATAATTGAATAATTCCTTCATAGAGATCGAGGACATAATTTACATGGATATAGTAAGTCTCGCTTGGGCTGCTTTAATGGTAGTCTTTACATTTTCCCTTTCACTCGTAGTATGGGGAAGAAGTGGACTCTAGAAGTACTACTAATTGAGTTTAGGAATCAAACTGTATCAATTTTTTTTATAGATCGTTCTGCAAAGACTATTTTTTAATTTATTATTTCAATTTCAAAATTGAATTTGAAAATATTTTCATTTCGAAGTTATATGTATTGGATTCTAGTGGAGTAATGTATTCTATAAATAATATATGAACTCTTTCAAATAATATATGAACTCTTTCAATCAAACAAAGATTTCAATTATTCCTTTGTTCCTATTTCGAAAGTAAAAGTGCTCCAAATGGTATGAAATCTTTTTCAATCGAATTCTTCATAAATCTTCTTATAGTGACAATGAGTAAGAACGAAACCTTTTATTACTATATACTTTACTTTTTCTTTGTTATTTTTTTCCTTCTTTTTCTTTCCTCTTCAAAGAAAAAAGAAAATAGTTCTGTTATTACATTACGTCGATACACTTTTTTACGGAAAACAACATAGACGTAGCGGTTGTCCAAGGAGATACTACACATAAGAAAATATTGTCTTTGGGCAAGTCACATATTGCGCACTTACCATTTGTGTTTTATTATTTTAAAGATTTTATTTAAAATATTATTTATGCTGGTCTCTTTTTTGATTTCATATCATGGTTGAAAGGTTAAAATCGGTGAGGTTTATTAATCCTTTTCGAAATCCGAAGAGGTTCCCATGGAACCTCTGGATCCTTTGTCAACTGGTCAATTAATTACTTTTTTGTTGGAATGCTAACAAGAAGATTACTTGATTTTCTTTTATTATACCCATATCTACTTTTCTTTCATTGATTTGATTCTTTCTTTCTTTCAATGTATATCGAAATTCACATTAAATTAAAAAAGATAAGAAATCTAGGAATTAGAATCATAAGAGTAAGAGTGGTCTTTCGATTATTTCAAATTGATTGGAATCAACACAAATCAAATAGAAATGGATGAAGCAAAGAAATAGAATTGGGACATGGAACTATGTACATTATATATGGAATTGATATCTATATATGAAGATAATAATGTCATTGATATATATTATATTAAATTAACCTGTATCGTCATACAGCAAACTTTATAAAGTAAATAACAATACTAGTATTGTATGGTAGAAAAATATTTTTCTACCATACTATCTAGTATCTCATCGAATACTGCTCTCATAGAATACTGCTGATTCTAGTTCGATCATTTCATTTAAAACGTGAAATTTGAATCCTTTTATTTTATTTCTTCTCTTTAATCAGTGATAAGAACTAAAGAGTCACAAGTTTAATTCAAATTAATCACTTTGACTTACTGTTTTTACGTATATTATAAGTAAAAAAGCAGTAGGAATTAGAATGAACAGTGCAGTAGCAATAAATGCGAGAATATTTACTTCCATAATTTCATCCTTTCATTTTTCTTTAATTCGCAATAACTCGGGATTTAATCCCATAGAGATGATAAATCTTTTGTCTGTAAATTCAATGGGATGAATTACATCGAGATATAATCGAATCGGATCAATATCATGAATAACAATATCTGACAAATTGATTCATCGTCAAGAATTGAATAGTATAACATAGGAAGATCTTTTATCCATACCGAATTCCAAAGTCAATTTTGATACAATCAAAAATCCATTTACTTCTTTACTTTATTTTTTATTTCTATTTTATATTTTTCATTCTTTTATATTTTTATAATATAAAAATTAGCGCCCTCCTTGTACAATCATTTGATGAAGTATCATCTAACCACTTTTCCACTTACCATTGGTTACAAACAATAGAAGAAATTCAAAAAAATAACAAAGAAAAGAGATTCCTGTTAGCAATGAAATTCTACTGTTTGTACTCCCTTTCACAGAACAGAAATATGGAAGGATGAATTGATGTATTTTTTTATTGGATATTGGATTTGGATCCATCGGGACTGACGGGGCTCGAACCCGCAGCTTCCGCCTTGACAGGGCGGTGCTCTGACCAATTGAACTACAATCCCAAGAAAATAACATAATAAAATTAAGGTGTACAGTATACATATTCTTATGATTTTATTCAAATACTTTCGATATGGATATGAACTTTAGCAAGAGAGGCAGTGATTACTAATAATCTCTTCGTTATTTCCAAATTAATTGGATAGTCAATCTTTCAATGAAACAAGGTCCTTTTTTCTTTACTCTTTTCTTTAGACTTTACACTTCCAGATCTTGATATGAATCTAGATCTTTAGCAAAGATCAAAACTTGTTGGAAAAAGAATAAATAAATAGCGATAGGGGTAAAGATAAGATATATCAATATCAGAGAATTTGATCAGAGATTTTGACTTTTTTCTATTGGGATCGATGATTTCTGGAACAACAAAGGCTTATATCATTTCATGGTGGATCGGCGAATTATTGGGCCGAGCTGGATTTGAACCAGCGTAGACATATTGCCAACGAATTTACAGTCCGTCCCCATTAACCGCTCGGGCATCGACCCGGAAAGAATCAATCCAGGCTTAGTGATAATCCACGATCAACTTCCTTTTGTAGTACCCTACCCCCAGGGGAAGTCGAATCCCCGCTGCCTCCTTGAAAGAGAGATGTCCTGAACCGCTAGACGATGGGGGCATACTTGCCCAACCGTCATAATACTATGATCATAGTATGAATAGTTTTTTGAAATTGTCAATATAATGGAATCATATGACTCAATGCGAAGGATCCTTCTGTCTTTCACGATTATATATATATAATCTTTTGATTATTTAGATTCCTGAATCGTTATCGTTCATTCTAATCGACATTTTATAATTCGATAAATAAATCTATTTCATTTTTTTTTCTTAAAATTTTTAATTTTAATAATATAATATTATTAATAATTTCAATAATTATTAATAATATTAATATTAGTAATATTATTTATTTTTAATAAATCTTATTTTAATTTGATTTAGTTTGGGAGACAAGCTGAATCGCTTTATTTTATTAATGATTCGATGAAATATTTGGGATCTAGGTTGAATTGGTAGGTACATGTATCAATGAAATGCCTTTCGTTATGATGGCAATTAGGATCCGTCTTGAAAGAATTCCTTGCATTGATTGATATTTATGAAATCAAATATCATTAAACCTCTTTTTTTTTTACTTATACTTACAAGTATATCCTATACTCATTATGTAAATAAGATTTATCGTTCCTGAGTGAACCACTATAACGTTTAAGATATATTATAACGTATAAGATGTATTTATATACATATAACATATAATATGGATATACACTAAACACATAGTGACTAGTGGCTTATTCAGGAATTGAATCAAATATGCCCTTTTAA
>BKCH01000488.1:17500-27500 GCA_008635985.1 Ficus erecta
GTAAAGCTTCTGCATAATTTCCTTCGGATTGAGCGGACATCCGTTACGGTCGTCATTCGATTTAAAGAATCTCCGTTTCAGAACCGTACATGAGATTTTCATCTCATACGGCTCCTCCTTTATGTACATAATCAGAATAATACATGGAATCAAAAAAGATTTAAATATTCTCATTATAAACTGAGCAGGGCTGGTGTTTTTACAAAAAATCTCTAGCCAACCTTCTTGTAAAAGATCTTTCCTTAACATCTAGTATGTTGGTACTAGATAAAAAAAGTGACTCCAGTAATTTCTTTGTCTTAAACGCATCTTAATTTTCAGGAATAAGTCACTTCAACAGTCTTCGATGGTTATACGGGTATCCAAAACACAAACTAGATGGATGTTTGTTGTCCCAACCATTCTTCTTAGTCCCGATCCTGATAAGGAAAAGGGATAATTTATAACAAAGTTTTCGTGTTGTTGATTCCTAGGAGTAGTGCCTCTTCCTCTATGCCTCCTATTGGTACTAATGGAGTGAGTTTGACTTAACCCATACCATAGGTATAACCTTTCGCTCAATACTCTAGAATCGACAATTGAAGCATTTGAGGTTGCATTAATCGGGGATACACGACAGAAGGGCTCGTTTTATTTACAAACTTCACCTTCAACAAGCGTAGATTTATTTCAATAATTTTTTTTCTTTCTATCCCGAATGTGTCTTCCTCCTAAGAAGACTAAGAGTGGTAAAAAATAAAAAAAAAATATATATATATATATAAATAAAATAAATAACTAAATTAAATTATAAAATAAATAAATAAAAAATATAATAATCAAATCGCACCATCTCTGTAATAGGCAAATGCCTCTTTCTCGCCCAAAGTTGTCGGAATTATTCGTAATAAGATATTGGCTACAATTGAAAAGGTCTTATCAATAAAATTTCCATTTATTCGAGATCTAGACATAGGCAGAAAGTCATTCTATAATTTCTTTTAATTACCTTTTGTGAGAAAATAATCCCACAAACAACGGAATTTTACAATACGAAATAACATAAAAACACACTCAGTAAAATTAAACTTCGACTCAAATTGTTTCTTTTTGACAGGAATCAATAAAAACTAAGAAATATTTGAAGCCGATTGGATTTCATCCAAATGTAAATTAAATTTTACATTTAAATCTAGTATTATAAGAATATAGGAAACTATTCTGATTTCATCAAAGTTGAAGAATGAACGAATTTATATCCTAATCTGTAGGATAATTCGAAAAGTTTTGATTGAATTATGATCCAAAGAGGAAAAAGAATCGAATAATCGTTCTATGATGGATGAAAATAGAATAACCGCCCGTTTTGTGTTGTGTATATAACGGATATACGCTATACAATCAAATATAAAGATTCCTGGGGCGTTTCATGAATTTGGAATAAATCTATGGGGTAAGGGGTTATTGTTGAAAGATCTAAAATTGGAAAGTCATTTTAGAATTTTTATGAAAATAGAATAAGAGTCTAAACTAAATATAATCATGATCTAAAGGTAGCCATTAAACATAGTCTAAAAAAATGGATCAATCGGTGGAGTCGTTCCAATTCAGGGATTTAATTCGGTATAAATATTCAAAAATAAAGTCGGGAGTGCCTTCTTTGTAAACATGAATAGATACCTTATATTTATTGGTTTAAATATTTTGTCTCACAAAATTATTTTTATCCCCCGCCAGCCTCGAATAAGGGTTTGGCAGCGTTTTTCTTTTATAGTTAAAATAGAGTGTACGCACCTATCCAAAAACCTAAATATGAATCACTATTCATTCGGTTTATGAACCATAATCATTATGCAGGAGAGATGGCCGAGTGGTTGAAGGCGTAGCATTGGAACTGCTATGTAGGCTTTTGTTTACCGAGGGTTCGAATCCCTCTCTTTCCGTACCCTTCAACCTAATTCACCAATGTTATTGATCGCAATATATCAAATAACAATGCATACCATTATTCCAACAGTTATACATATGGCTTCTCTATTCCTAATCCTAATTTCTGTGGTATGGATTATACTGGAAAGAATGGACAAGGAATGAAGATCTCCCTATCAATCTATGATACATGAGTGGGAAAAAATCCCCGGATAAAACGCCTTCCTGAGGGTCTCTTTATATCGGTGAAAGGAAGGGCAAAATTGTCCGAATCCTTCTTATTTTAGTTGTGTTTAAGTCTGACGAGAATAATATTCTACAACTAGCAATTCATTTATTTTCAAACCGACGCATTTACTATCTATTATTTGATTGACTGATCCTTTATATTGGAATGGGTGAAGAGTCAAATGTTTTGGCAATTCCTCAGGGGAGGATGAATCAAGATAATTTTGAACCAGAGACTTAGATTTTTGTTCATCTCTCACTGTAATAATATCTCGGGGTTTGCATCGATAACTTGGTATATCTACTATACGACCATTAACTAAAATATGTCTATGATTAACCAATTGCCGGGCTTGAGGAATAGTTGAAGCCATACCTAATCGAAAAAGGATGTTATCCAACCGCATTTCAAGTAATTGTAGTAAAACTTGACCTGTTGACCCTTTTGCTTTTCCGGCTATACGAACGTATTTAAGTAATTGTTGTTCTGTAAGACCATAATGAAAGCGCAATTTTTGTTTTTCTTCTAAACGAATACGATATTGAGATTTTTTACCGGGGCGTAATTGATTTCTAAGATCACTTCCAGCTCTAGGTTTTTTACTAGTTAATCCCGGTAAAGCCCCCAAACGACGTATTTTTTTGAAACGAGGCCCTCTGTAACGCGACATAAAGACTCCTTATAAAGTTTCATAAACCTAAATGAAATTAAACTAAACTAAATGATAAATAGAAAAATGAAAAAATATAATTAAAATTAAAAATAATAAATTAATCAAAATTTATTGAAGTATTGTATTCCAAAGAAAAATTCGAAAGAATAATTAGATAAATTGTATATCAATATCCGGGCCTTAACTTAATATATTATATATATATTATATAATATATCGTATTAAAATTAATAGAAAATAGAAAATTTTTTTTAAGTTTAAGGGTTCTTTTCTTGATTGATTTGGTCTACATAGATCAAACTCCTCCAATTTTTTTTAATAATTGGAAGTTCTTATGAGATAATAGATCAGTGCCCTTTGGGAAAGGGGGAAGAAGCCTTTTCAATTTCTTTGATTTCATATTATCAACTATGCAAAAAAAAAAGCAAACATATGGAAAAAGCCAGCTATCGGAGTCGAACCGATGACCCTCGCATTACAAATGCGATGCTCTAACCTCTGAGCTAAGCGGGCTCGCATAACATAAATTGGACACACATAGGAATTTAGTAAACTACTGGAATCTTAAATCTTAGCTATTAACTGTTCACTCTTAACTCTTCACAATTATTATGAATCTAGAATAATTTCTATTAATATAAAAACTATATAATAGAATTTCAAATAAATATCGGATATTTGAATATTATAGAACATAACAATTAATATACCGATTAATATATTCATTAATATATTAATATAGCAATATATAATCTTGATCTATTTATCATAGCAAATACATGATTATCAATAATCAATATCTTATAATCAATATCTTAATTAGCTTAATTTAGTTAATTAGATAATAAGATTCTTTTTGATTTTTGAATTTAAATGATATTTAAAATTCAAAATTCTTTTTTTTTTTTTACTAATCTAATTCTATTGTCTATTTCTTTAATATTAAAATATTTTATTAGTTATTTTAATACTATTAAATTAGTATATAAACTAAACTATTAATTTTATTACATTAAAAATTTTCATTTTCTATCTTATCTATTTAGAATTTTAAAGAGAATCTAGTAATTAAATTACTATAACTTACTAATTAAAGTAGAATCTTATTCTAGTATTCGATATATATAGAATATAATTAATACATATTAATTACATTAATTAAGATTTTACATTATAATAATAATATTCGAAATAATTTCATTCTAAATTTAATTATTCAAAAAAAAGGAATTAATTATTAGTTATAGCCATTAGATTCGTTATGGTTATTAATATTATATTCACTTATTAGTTATTTTTAGTTAGCAAAGATAAGAGCTAAGACGAAAACAAAAGAATCGACCGTTCAAGTATTCAAGATTGTACGCTAAAAACGATATAAATAGGGAAATATATGTAAAATATATATTAAGCAGAATTATAATATAGGTGTAATAATACTATACATTTATATATAATAATATAGTATTAAGTATACTATATATGTGATATGTATCCATCTAGATTATATATTGATTTGTGGATAGAGAAATAATAGAATCTTTTCTAATTGTATCAAATATGAGTTTCCGAGAGAGATGAAAGAAGATAGACAAGAAATCCAAATATAAGAAAACAGTTTTCAATATGCGAATCGCTATCTAATGAATTCAACAGTTCCATCATATCATAATATAAATGAAATAAAATAAAAAGGAAAAAGGTATCATAATGAAATCCTAATCACAAACCAAAAGAGGGGATATGGCGAAATTGGTAGACGCTACGGACTTAATTGAATTGAATTGAGCGTTGGTATGGAAACCTACCAAGTGATAACTTTCAAATTCAGAGAAACCCTGGAATTAAAAATGGGCAATCCTGAGCCAAATCCGGTTTTCTGAAAACAAACAAGGGTTCAGAAGGCGATAATAAAAAAGGATAGGTGCAGAGACTCAATGGAAGCTGTTCTAACAAATGGAGTTGGCTGCGGTGCGTTAGTAAAGGAATCACTCCCGAAAGGATGAAGAATAAACCTATATACGTATACGTACTGAAATAGTATCTTCAAATGATTAATGACAACCCAAATCCGTATTTCTTTTAATTTTCATGAAAAATTAAAGAATTATTGTAAATCAATTATTAAGTTGAAAAAAGAATTAAATATTCATTAATCAAATCATTTACTCCATCAAAATCTGATAGATCTTTTGAAGAATGGATTAATCGGACGAGAATAAAGATAGAGTCCCATTTTACATGTCAATATCGACAACAATGAAATTTATAGTAAGAGGAAAATCCGTCGACTTTAAAAATCGTGAGGGTTCAAGTCCCTCTATCCCCAAAAAGGCCCATTTGATTCCCTAATTATTTATCCTACCTTCTCATTTCGTTAGCGGTTCAAAATTCGTTATCTTTCTCGTTCATTCTAATTTTACAAACGTATCTGAGCGAAAATCTTTTTCTTATCACAAGCCCTGTGATCTATATGAAAGACGTACAAATGAACATCTTTGAGAAAGGAATCCCAATGTTAAATTTGAATAATTAAAAATTCATTTTATTACTCGTACTGTACTGAAACTTACAAAGTCTTTTTTTGAAGATCCAAGAAATTCCAACAAGGCCTGGATAAGACTTTGCAATTCCCCTTTCGTCTTTTTAATTGACATAGACCCAAGTCCTATATTAAAATGAGGATGGTGCGTAAGGGATGGTCGGGATAGCTCAGCTGGTAGAGCAGAGGACTGAAAATCCTCGTGTCACCAGTTCAAATCTGGTTCCTGGCACATGAGCAATTTGTATGAGTATCTATTCTACAAATTAATTGATATGAGTCGCCATGCATATTCATTAATATAGTATAAAGCATGATACATATTTATCCATCTAAATATCTGGGGATGTACTCCTTTTATTTTATAGAATAAATAGTTAAAGATGAGTAAAGAGCATATGTATATACTCTTTTTGATATGTATAAGATAAAGTATGTAAAAGAAAATATTAATACTTCAGACATATTACAAAAGGTAAATTGGTTGGTTGAAAAACCTAAAAGTCTAGTCTAGGGGAGTTGAGGGGTGCGAATAGCCAAGATTCATCTCCGATACAGTACAAATACAAATAGAATCTGATCCCCTTATCATTTCTTTCTATTTTCTTTTCATATTTTATTTCTTTATTTCCTCCTATGTGACTTTCTGGAGCCCATCTAAATGACGTGCGCGGTACATAGTTCGACATCATGAACTCTTTGAGTTTCATCCTATTGACTGGGCTTATCCTCCCAAAAGTATCTTCAAAATCAGAAAATCTTAATGAATCTCTCTAATTGTATTGTCGTTTTTTTTATTTATTTTATTCATTATTTAGCTTATCCATAATATGCATAATATGTTAATGAGACTTCATCTCTTTGAATATCTAGAGTTGTAGTTGTGGTAAAAGGTGAAGATTAGTTTCTGATTATTCAATGAGCATCTTGTATTTCATAAAAATTAGGAGCAATATAATCCTTACGTAAAGGCCATCCTATCCAGCTTTCAGGCATTAAGATACGTTTCAGACGTGGATGATTATCATAAGAGATTCCTAACATATCATAAGATTCTCTTTCTTGAAATCCGCACTTTTCCAAATCCAAAAAACAGACGGAATTCTAGGATTCCTCCTTGGGGCAAATACTTTTATGCATACTTCTTCCGGTTGATCTATACCATACTCTATTCTCGTAAGATGATATACACTGGCTAATAGTCCGCCCGGTGCTACATCATAGGCACATTGGGAACGTAGATAATTGTAACCATATACATATAAAATGACAGCAATGGAATGCCAATCCTCGGGCTTTATTGTAAAGTCTCTATTCCTTGGTAATCGAACCCCAAAGATCTATGAACTAGCCCATGTTTGATTAACCAAACAGACAAACGACCCTGCATCTTTGTTTCTCTCTCCCACATTTTTATTTGTATTTATTTGTACTAAGTATTACAAGATAATTATTTCACATTTACGATAAAATTTCTGAAGATTGACTCGCTGTTTGTTATTCTGTACCTGTACAAAAGGATCTTGTCTAATTCACTAATTCGTGGGAAGATACTGAATTTTTGTATTTGAAAAATGTTTCAGTGGGGATCTCTGAAGTAGATGGTGATTGATAGAGTAATCCTTGATTATAATTTCCAGTATGAGTACTGCGTCCAACACGAAACTTGTGGCTGGTAGTAAAACAACGATTCTCCTGTTGAGATCTAATTCGATCTTCATAGATTTCTCGAGATATTTTCTTACGAAGTTTGTTATAGCATCTATAACAGCCTCCGGTTTAGGAGGACATCCCGGCAAATAAACATCCACAGGAATTAGCTTATCGACCCCCCGAACAGTACTATAAGAATCGGTACTGAACATCCCCCCGTTATTGTACATGCTCCCATAGCAATAACATATTTCGGTTCCGGCATTTGTTCATATAATCTTACTAAAGAGGGAGCCATTTTCATTGTTACTGTGCCTGCTGTTTAGAATTAGGTCTGCCTGTCTAGGACTAGATCTTGGTACCAGTCCATAACGATCAAAGTCAATCGTGAGCCTATTAATGAAGCAAATTCAATAAAGCAACAACTGGTACCATAGAGAAGTGGCCATAAACTGGAGAGTCTTGACCAATTTGAAAGATCGCTTGATGTAGTTGAAATGACTGAATTTTGGGTTGTTCGATCAAGTAAGGGAAACTCAATAATGGAATTCATAACCGTCTCAATGTTATTTTTTTTTGTTTATTGTCGGATGAATATTCAAGAGCTAAGACCATTCCAATGCTCCTTTTCGCCATGCATAAATTGAACCAACAATTAGGATAAGCACGAAAATTAAAGCTTCTATAAATACGGATACCCCCAATACATCGAAACTCATTGCCCATGGATAAAGAAAAACTGTTTCAACATCAAAACAACAAAAACTAAAGCAAACATATAATAACAGATTCGAAATTGTAACCAAGCATCTCCCATTGGTTCTATTCCCGATTCATAACTAGAAAGTTTTTCTGGTCTTTTGCTAATCGGGGCTAAAACTCCGGAAATTACAAATGCAAAAATAGGAATAACACTTGATATTATTAGAAATGCCCAGGAAAATATCATATTCGTAAAGCAGAAACATAGACCTACTCCCATTAATGTAATGTGGAAATATATCAGATTAGTCAATCCGAATTGGAATTAATTGTCAAGTCATTCATAACTGTTTAATCAAAATAAGCATTCATTTTGATCAATCGCTTAGTTTCGTTTGTTTGTTGCGGTATATGTTTGTTTCAAGATTCTCTACATCCACTCGAATCTCATTTCTATTCCATTTACTTCGATTTTATTTGATTTTATTTCGATAGAGATATAATAAATTTAAGTATTAACTATATATTTCTCTTAATACAAATAAGAGTCCTTCGTTTTTGCCTTAATTTCAGATTATCTCTAAAGAAAAAGAATAAAAAAAAAGAAATGAGAATTCTATTTGTAATTGTAAACCTTTTTTTTTTACTTTATTTCTTTTATAGGTTATAGGATTATTCTTTTTTTAATAGGGCTATACGGACTTGAACCGTAGACCTTCTCGGTAAAACAGACCAAACTTACTACTATCAAATTGATTTGAACTGTTTCAAAGACCCAACATGCATCTTTTTGCATTGGGCTCCTTCGTTAACCGATAGAAATATCGGTTAGTCTACCATATTTTTTATTAATATAAATATATTAAGATATATAAAGATAAAAGATGGCTCCATGTGCTCTGATTCATTATGTGAATTCCAATCCAGGAGCACTACCAAAGTGTTTCAAAGAAGGGTTATCCTGACGTAGGTCCGCTTTTGGCCTAGATCAACTTAAGTTAAATGGAGTCTCTATCGCTCTGCTTAAATCAAATATGAAACTTTATACACCTTAAAGTTCATAAGATAGAACGAAAAGATAATCTTTTTTGAGGTCCTTATACTCATTAGGCTTAGCATTGAATAAATAGGGTATTCACCTTATCAATATCTGAAATCAATGATGGGTTTATTTCTATATTGGCGCCCATTTAGGCACCCGAATCGGACCAAACCATTTGTTTGTCAGGCTATTGTTCTCTTCTTTTGTTCCCCAAAAAGATAGAGTAAGACATCAATTGCTCAATAAGATCAATTCTTTTGATTCCATGATGGACTCCTTTGAAAAACATTGGCGCACGTGTAAACGAGGTGCTCTACCTAACTGAGCTATAGCCCTTATGCTTGTGATACATATTTTATCATGTAGATAATTTCTTGTCAAGATGAATATTCCATGATAAAAGATTATATCTCTTTAATCTCTTTGATTGGTATTGCTTATAAGTAATATTCAATACATAATCTATCTATGTGATATATCCCCATTTATTTTTCTTTTGATGATAAATGACCTACTTAACTCAGTGGTTAGAGTATTGCTTTTCATACGGCGAGAGTCATTGGTTCAAATCCAATAGTAGGTAGAACTTGTTAAATAACAGCCTCAATCATATATAAATAGTATATAATGAGTTTTTCTACTCATTCGCTTTTATTGATTTTGTATATTTTTTATTCTACTCTATTTCTCTATTGAATCTTAAAATCGCAAATTATTTCGTTGCATTAGAATTCGATTCTACTTGATTCTTATTCAATTTTCAATCGTCAGAAGCAAATTAAGGAGTATAAACAGAAGTTCTGTTTTATACACCTTAAATTTGCTTATTTTGCTTATTCGGACACACCAACAACTAGTTACGACATCATATTGATAGCCTCTACTCGTGTCCTAGCTCGTCTGAGAGCTAGATTTGCCTCAATTGTTTGTCTCTTGCCTTCAGCTTTACTCAAGTTAGCTTCCGCCATTTCAAGAGTTTGCTGAGCTTCTTGTGGATCAATGTCACTACCCTTCTCCGCATCATTTACTAAAACAGTGATCTCATTATTCCCTATTCTAGCAAAACCGCCCATCAGAGCCATCGTTAACCATTGGTCATTAAGGCGTATTCTCAAAATACCGATATCTACGGCTGTGGCAATAGGCGCGTGATTTGGTATATGCCAATTTGTCCACTATTAGTAGATAAAATTATTTCTTTCACTTCCGAATCCCAAACAATTCGATTCGGGGTCAGTACACAAAGATTTA
>BKCH01000488.1:32500-43226 GCA_008635985.1 Ficus erecta
TAATAGTTGCATTGACAGTTATCTTCATTATCAAATCTGTATTGATAGTGACATTTTAACTAGTAATGACAATTACAATAACAGTTACATTTATAGTTATATTTGTGGCGAAAGAGGAAATAGTAATGAAAGCGAGAGTTCCAGTATAAGAACTGGTGCGGATGATAGTGATTTAACTCTAAGAGAAAGTTCTAATGATTTAGATCTAACTCAAAAATACAGGCATTTATGGGTTCAATGTGAAAATTGTTATGGATTAAATTATAAGAAATTTTTTAAATCAAAGATGAATATTTGTGAACATTGCGGATGTCATTTGAAAATGAGTAGTTCAGATAGAATCGAACTTTTGATTGATCCAGGTACTTGGGATCCTATGGATGAAGACATGGTCTCTCTGGATCCTATTGAATTTAATTCGGAGGAGGAACCTTATAAAGATCGTATTGATTCTTATCAAAGAAAGACGGGGTTAACGGAGGCTGTTCAAACAGGTACAGGTAGACTAAACAGCATTCCCGTAGCAATTGGGGTTATGGATTTTCAGTTTATGGGGGGTAGTATGGGATCTGTAGTGGGCGAGAAAATCACACGTTTGATCGAGTATGCTACCAATCAATTTTTACCTCTTATTCTAGTATGTGCTTCCGGAGGAGCACGCATGCAAGAAGGAAGTTTGAGTTTGATGCAAATGGCTAAAATATCTTCTGCTTTATATGATTATCAATCAAATAAAAAGTTATTCTATATAGCAATCCTTACATCTCCTACTACAGGTGGGGTGACAGCTAGTTTTGGTATGTTGGGAGATATCATTATTGCCGAACCCAATGCCTACATTGCATTTGCGGGTAAAAGAGTAATTGAACAAACATTGAATAAGACAGTACCTGAGGGTTCACAAGTGGCTGAATATTTATTCCATAAGGGCTTATTCGATCCAATCGTACCACGTAATCCTTTAAAGGGCGTTCTGAGTGAGTTATTTCAGCTTCATGCTTTCTTTCCTTTGACTCAAACTTCAATCAAGTAGAAAAAAACAAAGCTTTAATTTAATAAATTATTAAATTAAATATATTTAAATATATTAAGATTATATTTAAGATTATATAGATTAAACTCTTCAATTTTCTATTAAAGTTTCAAGATTATAAGATTCTAATATACATACTAATAAAGATTTAGAATAGATACAAAAAAATAGACTAATAAAAATAATGAATAAAATAATAAAAAAAGTAAAGTGAATTATCGTAGATTATCGTATATATTTCATGTAGAAACATATAGAAATGATGAATAAGCCCATTTATTTAAACTTTTAATTTACATTTATATATTATATACTTAACTTAATATAGTTTAAGTATGCATCTATGTTATATACTTTGATATACTTATATAATCTATTTAATATATATATATTAGTATCTCTATATAGATTACTATTTCTACGCCCTATTAGATTTATTCCTTATTAGTATATACATAATATACTCTTATATTCTATATTCTTTAGTATTGTATATACTCAATACTCACTTAAGTAGAATTCTATATAATAGTATAATTGAATATATCTTTATAACAATAACAGGATAAAATGTTAATATAACAACAAATATAACAATAAATAAGAGGTACAAATATTAAATTATTAAATCGAGGTACTCATTCTATGACAACTATCAGCAACTTACCCGCTATTTTTGTGCCTTTAGTAGGCTTAGTATTTCCGGCAATTGCAATGGTTTCTTTATCTCTTCATGTTCAAAAAAACAAGATTTTTTAGATATTATGGGATTTAATCTTATCTATTGTTTTTTCAAGACTTAGGCTTACTTGGATCATAGTACAATTCTCTATGTAGTAGAATATGGTATAATGTGTAGCTTCTTCCGAACAGAAGTTCGTATGCATAAACACGATCTATGGGAAAATGAATTATAGCTATTTGAAGATAAATCATTATCGGGATGAATTTCTGAAATGTAAAGTCAATATATCTAAATGTCTGTGGATATCTATAAGAAATCATAAAAAAAAAAAGATGTTATTAGTTTAGTTTATCTCTAAGCAATTGATGAATTACTCCTAAAGCTTCACATCATAATAGTGCTAGTCGATGAGGATTACTTCGGAAACAAAAAGATTAAAGTCAAATTTATTGGGGTTTATCTCCCAATTACAATAAAATGCAACTAGATCTAATATAGTATGAGTTGGCGATCAGACCGTATATGGATAGAACTTATAGCGGGGTCTCGAAAACCGAGTAATGTCTGCTGGGTTATCCTTTTTTTAGGTTCATTAGGGTTTTTATTGGTTGGAACTTCTAGTTATCTTGGTAGGAATCTTATACCGTTATTTCCCTCTCAGCAAATAATTTTTTTTCCACAAGGAATCGTTATGTCTTTCTATGGAATCGCGGGTCTTTTTATTAGTTCATATTTGTGGTCCACAATTTCGTGGAATGTGGGTAGTGGTTATGATCGATTCGATATAAAAGAAGGAATAGTATGTATTTTTCGTTGGGGATTTCCTGGAAAAAATCGTCGCATCTTTCTCCGATTCCTTATGAAAGACATTCAATCCATCCGAATAGAAGTTAAAGAGGGTATTTATGCTCGTCGTGTCCTTTATATGGAAATCAGAGGCCAGGGGTCCATTCCCTTGACTCGTACCGATGAGAATTTGACTCTACGAGAAATTGAACAGAAAGCTGCTGAATTGGCCTATTTCTTGTGTGTACCAATTGAAGTATTTTGAAAAAAGGCGAATGCTTTCTTATTCTTAGCAAAAGGGAAAAAACTATAACTCAAGAATTCTCTTTCTCTTTTTTCTATAGCATAACTTAACTGAAGTTTCTGCCGAACTCTGATTAGAACAAAAAAAAGTAAACGTACACGGACCAATCCTAAAGCGAAATAGTTTTTATCCATAAATTCTTTTTTATGAGTATGTAAATCCACTTAAATCAATTCAGTAACGGAACAAGTAAGAAATCGGAATAAAGAATTTCTCTTTTTTTTTTTCAATATTGTGAATTTAGTAAATACAGTATAGATTCTCTCTTGTAAATCATCTCTCCTTTTTGTTAATCAACATTTTTTATTTTTTTGTGCTATTTAATTACCAACCGATTGGACCGCTTATAATGATAACATTTCTATCTTGTTTTGACACTCATTTTTGATCATAGCATCGCAGTATTCTTCAGAAAATTCTATCAATTATTCCGGGTGGCCAGCGATTTTTTTTTTCGAAATCTTTGGATATTTTGATAAACTGGGAGTTCTTTCGTCTCGAAATTCGAATAATATTCATTATTTGAAATGGCTTTTTCGTGCATTCATCCAAAGGGGACAATTGCTTCGAATCATAATTTTGAAAGAATATTCTATAGAATATTCTAGTTTATTTATTTCTTCATTCAATTTGAAGTGGAATCTTTCTTATTCTATTTCTGTATTTCTATATTGTTTTTCTGTATTCTTTCTAAATTCAAGGACCAACCCATTGTCATTGTACGGAATCACAAATAAAAAACGGAGAATAGGCTCATTGTAATGTAATAGAACTGATATTTGATATAAATCTTAGTATCGTATAGAGAGAGTCGACGAATGAGATGAGTTCATTTCAAAATTCACAGACGAGCAAATGGCAAAAAAGAACGCATTTATTTCCCTTTTATATCTTGCATCGATAGTATTTTTGCCTTGGTGGATCTCTCTCTCATTTACATTTAATAAAAGTCTGGAATCTTGGGTTAATAATTGGTGGAATACTAGGCCCTCCGAAATCTTTTTGAATGATATTCAAGAAAAGAATATTCTAAAAAAATTCATAGAATTAGAGGAACTCTCCCTCTTCGACGAAATTCTAAAGGAATACCCGGAAAGGCGTTTACAAAAGCTTCACATTGGGGTTTACAACGAAACGATCCAATTAATCAAGATGCACAATGAGGGTCGTATCCATACGATTTTACATTTCTCAACAAATATAATTCTTTCGTTATTCTAAGTGTTTATTCTATTCTAAGTAATGAAGAACTTATTTTTCTTAACTCTTGTCTTCAAGAATTTCTATATAATTTAAGCGACACAATAAAAGCTTTTTCTATTCTTTTATTAACTGATTTATGTATAGGATTCCATTCGCCCCATGGTTGGGAACTAATGATTGCCTCTATCTACAAAGATTTTGGATTTGCTCAAAATGATCAAATTATATCCGGCGTTGTTTCTACTTTTCCAGTCATTTTAGATACAATTTTTAAATATTGGATTTTTCGTTATTTAAATCGTGTATCTCCGTCACTTGTAGTGATTTATCATTCAATGAATGATTGAAAAATGATCGACCGATCCAATTATAATGTTTCTTACTTTGTAACATAAGTAAAACAGTCAAAATTGTACTTATTTTTTCTACCCACCCGGGGGATTCCTTCAATATTCGAGTAAAATTATTTCATTAAAGAACAGAATCATAGATAGGAAACTATACTAGTGACTTATCTAATTTTATTGTAGAAATTTTCGGGATCAATGATTGGACTATGCAAATGAGAAATACCTTTTCTTGGATAAAGGAAGAGATTATTCGATTCATTTCCGTATCGCTCATAATATATTAATAACTCGGGTGCCCATTTCAAATGCGTATCCTATTTTTGCACAGCAGAGTTATGAAAATCCACGAGAAGCGACTGGCCGTATTGTATGTGCCAATTGCCATTTAGCTAACAAGCCCGTGGATATCGAGGTTCCACAAGCCGTACTTCCTGATACTGTATTTGAAGCAGTTGTTCGAATTCCTTATGATCTGCAACTGAAACAAGTTCTTGCTAATGGTAAAAAAGGAGCCTTAAATGTGGGAGCTGTTCTAATTTTACCTGAGGGGTTTGAATTAGCCCCTACCGATCGTATCTCGCCCGAGATTAAAGAAAAGATAAGAAATCTGTCTTTTCAGAGCTATCGCCCCACGAAAAAAAATATTCTTGTGATAGGTCCTGTTCCTGGTCAAAAATATAGTGAAATCACCTTTCCTATTCTTTCCCCAGACCCCGCTACTAAGAAAGACGTTCACTTCTTAAAATATCCCATATACGTAGGCGGGAACAGGGGAAGGGGTCAGATTTATCCCGACGGGAGCAAGAGTAACAATAATGTTTATAATGCTACAGCGGCGGGTATCGTAAGCAAAATCATACGAAAAGAAAAAGGGGGATACGAAATAACCATAGTGGATGCATCGGATGGACGTCAAGTGGTTGATATTATCCCTCCAGGACCAGAACTTCTTGTTTCAGAGGGCGAATCCATCAAATTGGATCAACCGTTAACGAGTAATCCTAACGTGGGTGGATTTGGTCAGGGGGATGCGGAAATAGTACTTCAAGATCCATTACGTGTACAAGGCCTTTTGCTCTTCTTGGCATCTATTATTTTGGCACAAATCTTTTTGGTTCTTAAAAAGAAACAGTTTGAGAAGGTTCAATTGTCTGAAATGAATTTCTAGTTTATCAATATCAAGTTCTAAAAAAAACCAAATTTTTGTTGGAAATTGTGTTATCTAATTCTGTATGATCAAAAAAAACTTATGAAAAGCCTTTTGCTTCTTTATATTCTTTTTCTACTTTATATTCTTTTTCTATCAGATTTTGGGAATTACTTGTACCGCATTATTAGTCATAGTATGTATGCTGTGAAGAAGACTATTTGACTTTACTTAACTCTTCTTTATTCCTTTGTTTTTTCAATAAAAAAAATGGAAATAAAATGGAAGCGGTATGATTATGTTACTATTGTCAGATTTAAATGCCATAGAATGAATCAATCGTTTTCTATTCTAATAGAATAAAAGTTGACTAAATACGAAACATAAGATAAATAATCGGAGAATATAAACCAAAGTATAAAAAAGATGAATGAGAGGAAAAAAGAATTCGATTCTAAGAGGGATTATTTGTCTTCCTAGTCTTTGACACAAGAAAAGGTATTTTCCACAACCCTTTACTTGTGTCGAAATAATAATAATTCTTGATCTCGTTCGTGAAAGATTCCTATTTGTAGTTTCCATTTTTTTCGAGTTTTATCAGAAACCTTTTTTAGATTTATTACATAAATCATAAATAAAGTAGTAATGGTGGACAAACAAAAAATATAGGAAAATTTATTGAACAAATAGAACTTCTTCAATAAACTTATAAACTTATAAAAATAGAAGTATATATTATTAAGAAATATATATAATTGTGATTGTGTCATCCAAAAGGAGAAATCGAGTGATTCCTTCTTTAATTTTGAAAGTATCGACGGCTACTATCCAGGACGAGATATTCTGCTGAAGTTAATTTTCTAAAAATAAAAACATCATAAAAAACTAAAATGGAGTTTTTTGAAACATAAGAAAAGTGATCCATTTTTTTTTATCATTCAGACGAATAAAATATTATGATTATTAAGAGCTCAACGGGACCTACCCCCTCTTTACTTTGTCTTCTTCGAGGGGGATTCCGTTGAGTTCTTATGCTTTCATGTCATGTCTACAACCCAGTTCACCCAATTACTAAAGGGATGAACCTAATCCAGAATATGAACCATAAAAGAAAATACCGATTAAACCGATCACAAGAATACCAGTTACAGTACCTATTATCCAAAGAGGAATCCTTCCAGTAGTATCGGCCATTTGTCCTACTTTCCTCCACATTTCATCAAGTGGTCATGCTAGAGACATAAACAGCCATAGATAATTATGAGATGATATCCTTCCGAATGGGATAAGAGAATTACTACTATTATTTAATAGTCTTCTCTTTTCTTTTGTTAATTGAAGAAATAATTGGAAAATAAAACAGCAAGTACAAAAATGAGTAATAACCCCCAGTAGAGACTGGTACGATTCAATTCAACATTTTTTCGTTCGGGTTTGATTGTGTCATAGCTCTATGATTCGGATTAGGTTTATCGTTGGATGAACTGCATTGCTGATATTGACCCCAAAAAAGAAACGGTAGGTACAGCTAGTCCGTGAACAGCTAACCATCGCACTGTAAAAATTGGATAGGTTCTATCTATAGTCATTGGGACCTCCTAAAAAGATCTACTAAATTCATCGAGTTGTTCCAAAGGATCAAAACGGCCAGTTATTAATGGAATTCCTTGTCGGCTCTCTGTAAAATACTCGTTTGGACGGGGGCTTCCAAATACATCGTAAGCTAAACCCGTGCTGACAAATAACCAACCCGCAATGAATAGGGAAGGTATAGTAATGCTATGAATGACCCAGTAGCGAATACTGGTAATAATATCAGCAAAAGAACGTTCTCCTGTGCTTCCAGACATGTTAAGCTCCGCATATTCTTGTACAGTTAAAGGGGGTCGACTTCGTAAAAGATGAAATCAGTAAATGGAAATTTACTGAAATCGAATCCTTGTGAGATCGTCAATAATGTACCAAGGGTTTCTTTAGAGTATACCGAATCAGTATAGCTATCTTTCTTCTGACACAGCAACGAAATTTCACAATCAGTATCGAAATGAAGTTAAAGAATTTCTTTTTTATTTTCTTGTTACTTGTACATGTAGAATTTGTACCATTCAATATAGAATTCCTCAAATTCCTCTATCACTAAGATTCCTGTAGTACCTGTAGTAGTACTTGTAATATAATAATATAAAAGTTTTCTCTATTATTAGCTTTGGGCTAGAAACTGAGGATTGGGTAAAAATGCTAGCATAGTATTAAAAGAAAAAAAGAGAACAATAACTAAATAAAATAAAAATTCGTGATCCACACATTGTTGTTATATTAGACCCAAAGGAAAGGCTCTTTCTTGACCTAATTACAAGGATAGGGCTTTGTAGTATGGAAAGACAAAATGTAAAAACTAGTTTTGAGTGATCATCGGATTATTCTTTTTTTTTCTTTCATTCCAGAGATTATCTGAATGAATTGACTATTCAATTTAATAAGTTCAAGTTAAAGTAAAAAAGTAAAAGGCATTTTCGTTATAAGCTAAGATCACTCATCGTTATAAAATAAATAAAAAAAAATGTATTCGTCGATACAATAAAAAAACGATCCAAATAGAGATGATTTTCCAATTTTAGCCCATAGTGATTCAAAGAAAGTTTTATTTTTTAATAAAGTTAGAAAACAATTCCTTTTTTATAATTATTTAAAATTCATTAATAATATTCTATATATACTAATAGATATTAAATATTTATATATAAATATTGGTTATTAGTTTAATCAACTCAAGAGTTCCTCAATGAATCTGTTGATTCGAAATTGTGAGATGGGTAAATGTCACAAAGGATGAATTGATTTCTTACCTATGTTATTCTATTTTTGTTAGGACTGCCGTCTCTAATTATAATAATAATTATAATAAGTAATAATTATAATAAGTGATGAATCAAAAATTTTAACTTTCAATTGAATTTATCCTTTCCTTTTCAATTGGTATTTTTGTTTATCTTCGTCTCTTTTCTTTCAAAAATTGAAATTTAGGGAAGTGCTTTATAAACATATGTATAAAAAGAAGATATTTTATTTAGTCCCTTCATGTCTACTATAACTAGTTATTTCGGTTTTCTACTAGCAGCTTTGACTATAACCTCAGCTATATTTATCGGTCTGAACAAGATACGACTTATTTGAAATTAATTGAATGAACAATTCATAAAAAAAATTCTTCTGTGGTAGTTCATATATTCTATAGTTTCTTGCCGTGTCCATTTTCAATTCTTGGTCATTGAGATTCATGGGTAATACCGATTAATATATAAGGATAGATATTACCTCTCCTTTTCACCTTTCAAAGAAATTGAAATGATTGAAGTTTTTCTATTTGGAATCGTCTTAGGTCTAATTCCTATTACTTTGGCTGGATTATTCGTAACTGCATATTTACAATATAGACGTGGTGATCAATTGGACCTTTGAGTAATTAATATCTCCTTTTTTTTTGATTGACCTCCTACTTTCTTTAATCTACAGGAGGTCAAATTCAGATTGCTGTTCAATTATTTCAGTCTTATTTTCGACCTAACAAATAACAAGAATCTAATCACGCTCTGTAGGATTTGAACCTACGACATCGGGTTTTGGAGACCCACGTTCTACCGAACTGAACTAAGAGCGCTTTATTATCACAAAAATATTTTGTGACCTAACTCGTCTTGGATATATACTATCGTAAATAAGAAAATTAAAGATTGATTTTGTATAGCCAATTTTAATCAATCTCAATGACCCCTCGTTACTGTTCATAAGATAAGTAATAGGTAGGGATGACAGGATTTGAACCCGTGACATTTTGTACCCAAAACAAACGCGCTACCGAGCTGCGCTACATCCCTTTGAATTGGCCTACAGTAGTATTGTAGAGAATCCCTGTCTTGTTTTCCACATCTTTATTCTTTCAGTGCTATACCCAATTATCTTGTCATTTCTTATTTTTTTTTAATCTCATATCATATAACATATAATAATAGACTTATATTATATACGTACTAAAGAAATATGAAACTCGCCGTAAAAAAATGAATATTTTTCGGGAATTCTCAGACAGAAAGGGACGTATTTTTTTTTTTCTTTTAAGAAAAGGAATATCTACTGTACTGAATCGTTGTACATTTCAAGTTATACATTTTAATTTGCATTAGGGATTCTGCGTACAAATCCAAGTGTCAGTCATTAACTACATATACACATCTGGTCATATATGTAATAGCATTATGTATTACAAATTGTAATAAAATTACAATAATAAATAACAAAGAAGGAGGATTTTAAATGCGAAATCTAAAAACATACCTTTCCGTGGCACCGGTAGTAAGTACTCTATGGTTTGGGTCTTTAGCAGGTTTATTGATAGAGATCAATCGTTTATTTCCAGATGCGTTGATATTCCTTTTTTTTCATTATAGTAATTGAGATAGGAAGGGGTGAAGAAAATTAGAGATACAATCAAATATCTGTGACTAATCCCCCCCTTACTCTTTTCTTCTTTTTTTTATAATTAAAATAAATTCGAAAATAAAAAGAATAAAAGCGGGTTCACCCTAGTTAAACTAAGAACTCGGGTTTCCAGGTCCAAAATGAAATTAATTAATAATAGAGTGAGAAAGAAAATGGAATAGTTGTGGCATGGCAACAATATCATACAAGAAAATTCAATGAAAAAGAAAATTTAAATACTGTACAGCGATTATAAATTATAAATATATAGTTAGAAATCATTATATTACTTATTATTACTATATTGATAGATTGCAACGAAATCTTTCATAATTGGATTTCAAGTTAGCAACTTCTTTTTTTCCTTCCTTTCTTCTTCTTCGCTTCGGATCGGAAAATAGAAAGATAGAAGAGTTGAGTCAATCAAAAATCCAAAGGAGGTTCATGGCCAAGAGTAAAGATGCCCGAATAACGATTATTTTGGAATGTACCAGTTGTGTTCGAAACCGTGTTAATAAGGAATCAATGGGCATTTCCCGATATATTACTCAAAAAAATCGACATAATACGCCTAGTCGATTGGAATTGAGAAAATTCTGTCCCTCTTGTTACAAACATACGATTCACGGGGAGATAAAGAAATAGATCGAATCGATCGCTTGCGTGTCCGCCTTCCATTCCAAGGAAGACGAAAAACGACATATATATATAACAGATCATAATTTATTTAAATATAAACAAA